>JASAMY010000806.1:0-78735 GCA_030248085.1 Paralinhomoeus sp. GSCO2_6
GACATATACATACATACAGGGTGGGCCAAAAAAAAAGTACCCTTTTTGCATTTTCCATAACTAGGCCAAACGGTAACGGATCGGGCTGAAATTTTGTGTGCATATAGCCAAGTAGGATCTGCACATGCCCTCCAAATTTTATTTCGATTCCTCCACCCTTGCCCGTTTTCCCAAAAACACCCAATTTTCGAAGTGACGGACCACATGAAAATGGGCCAAAAAAAAAAGTACCCCCCCCTCTATCTCGGCCGATCGGGGACGGATCCGGCTAAAATTTTGATCGGATCCGTCCCCGATCGGCCGAGATAGAGGGGGGTACTTTTTTTTTTGGCCCATTTTCATGTGGTCCGTCACTTCGAAAATTGGGTGTTTTTGGGAAAACGGGCAAGGGTGGAGGAATCGAAATAAAATTTGGAGGGCATGTGCAGATCCTACTTGGCTATATGCACACAAAATTTCAGCCCGATCCGTTACCGTTTGGCCTAGTTATGGAAAATGCAAAAAGGGTACTTTTTTTTTTGGCCCACCCTGTATGTGGATGACATTTTGGTGCTCAATAAACGGGATGTGAAGCCTTTTATGGACAATATCTATCATGAATCTCTTACTCTGGAAATCACTGGTTCCGGGCAGAATGTTCCTTTTTTGGATACGAATAAATCAAAAAAGGTGTATCTCCAAATTTGTCCTAAAAATGCTCAAAAAAAAATTCGGCCCGATCCGTCAAGCCATAAAGGAGAACTGGTCGGTAACGGATGGACGGATGGATGGACGGACGAACGGACAGCGCATTACGAATTTTTCCATCCGTATATGAAGTCGCTGCGCTGACGCATGGCGAAAAAAACCGCGTGGCGACAGGAGCGCCAAGGACAGAGGCGCCAAGGACAGGGGCGCCAAGGGACAAAGGCGCCAATGGACAGGGGCGCCAATGACATAGGTTTCCAATTTCAATGCCCAACCAGGATTTGTTGTTTGAGCATGAGTATGCTTCTGTCGACCAAAGTTTACCTAGAGATGTTGCCGCATTGGCCATGACTCTCTACAATGACGACTGGGTCCAGATCGCTTTGGCCAACCTCGACAGAATCTGCTTTCGCCTGTCTCTTCGGTTCATTCAGCAGCACTCTCAGTAGCTTCTTCTGCTTCGTTCACCCCGCCTCCACGTACGCGACTGTTTGGAGGGTGCCGAGTTTACCTCTGTGTCGGATGCCGTCCAAGTTTCTGCCGATGCTGTCAATGGCGACGCGCCTTGTGCCACAAATAAGAACCGGCATTGAAGAGATGAGTGGCCAGTGCAACAACTGCTGATATCCACTCCACTGTCATCTCACGGTCGAGCCAGCTTTGTACAGCTGCTTATGTCTGCTTCTGTTTGCCAATCTCATGTTCATCATGCAGCGCATCACACGCTGGCGCAGCCTCAAGCGCTCAATACACAAGAGCGAAACGTCAGCATTGCTCATGGCAATTTATCTTATAATTATAGATTTATGAAACAGCTCATGGATTGCCTCATCGAAAGTTTTTTGGCACCAATGTCCTTGGCGCCCCTGTCCCTTGGCGCCTTTGTCCTTGGCGCCCCTGTTGTTGGCGCCCCTGTCTTTGGCGCCTTTGTCCTTGGCGCCTCTGTCGGCCAAATGAAAAAAACACGAAGGGACGCAATGACAGAACTTGATCAAACTGGAAACGTAGCAAAACTTTTTGCCACAAATCCTCCAATAGTGCCCCAGGGAACTATAGTTTCAACTTCCCCTTACCGGGGCACTGTTAGAGGTGGGCACGAATTGGAAGGGGCACTAGCGCCGTTTCCTCCATTCTACAGAGCAATCTACAGAGGGGCATTCTGCAGAGGGGCATTCTACAGAGCAGTGGAAGCAAACAGTGCAGTACCCTGTATGTTCGAGGAATACCTACGTTTTTTTTTTGGTAATTCATAAGAATGACGGGGGGACGTCTTCTAGGAAATGGTCGAAGCGACGATTGGTCTCGTTCTCGCCCACGAGCAGCACGTTGTCGGCGGGCTTGATGGCAGCGCCGAAGCCGCGGCCCTCGACGACGGTCAGCAGCTGTCGGTCCCTCGGCCACCGACAGCGCGCACCCTTCCACCTACACAGGAAACCGCCTGCAAAGAAGGGGCACGGCTTCAAGCTCGAACCCAAGGCTCGGCCGCGCACACCTAGCAGGTTCAGACGCGGCAGGCTCAGGAGGAACGCCTCGATCGAATCCTTGGACCGCTGGCCTCTCTTTCGTCCTCTCTGTGGAAGACTCGACGAGCACCCGACCCAGAGCGCCTGGAGATTGGGCGCGCTGAGGAAGGAGGCGAAGAACTGCGGCCCGGCGCAGCTGCACTCCAGCTCGAACACGTGCAGCGCGTCGAGGCGGGGCAGCGCGAGGTGTCGACCGCCGGCGCTGCTGGGGCCGCAGTCCCAGCGGCACACCGACAGCTTCTCGAGCGTCGGCGACAGCGCGAGCAGCGCCTCGAACACGGCCTGCTCGCGCAAGTCCGCATTCTCGACGAGAAGGCGGCCCAGCGGAGGCCTGGCCTCAACGAGTGGCCAGTGACGTATGCAGAAGTGTCGGTTAGGTATGTGTTGCACTGGATGGATTGGGCAAGTGTAAGCAACCATGCTGATCAAGAAAATAACCTCATAATTCAAGCTAATAGTAAGCTATTCTAAAGCAAAGCCAATTATTAGGACCCGCCGTAATTAGCCCCGTACAATTACAATGTAGCTGCCTCCCATAGACCGATTTGAAAAATTAGACCCAAGGTGGCTAATTAAGGGTGATGGTGTGTCTGCTCAAGATGGTATAGTGCCCAGCCTTTGCTTAGGCTTAGTCCAGGCTTATGCTTAGGCATATGTTTATGCTCAGGCTTAGGCATCACTTAGGCTTCGCTTAGGCTTATGCTTCACTTATGCTTAGGCTTCACATTTTCGGACGCAGTGGACGCGGATGCAACAATTGCGTTTGCCCAATTAGTGCAATTGAAGGATTCCAGTATGTAATGACTGAATAAAGAGTTACACCAAAAAAAGGTGGAACAAAGAGTTTCCTGTATTGCAGAAGTGCATTGGTTGCATTGGTTGACTTCCTTTGGCTTCTGCTGCAGCACTTTACAGATTCGTCATTGTTGCTTTTCAACTGAGCATTCTCAGCATGATTTTATGACACATTGTATTGATGATGAGTCATCACTGAGAACATAAAAATATTGATATTGAACCACTTTGGAGCACTGTGCAAGCAGGAGTCTTGAATTGAAGCAGCTAGTATTATAAAAGCACAATGTCTGTCTGTCTGTGTGTGTGCAACGCAGCGAAGAGAGTTGTGCTGGATGGATTGAGCTGAAATTTTGTATGAAGCTTGCTTGGGAAACTTCACCCTCAAAATAAGAGTGGCACTACTGAAGCTACCGTAATCCGCGGGTTATGCAAATTTCGCGTACGTGTTTGATCGAATTTGAGAATTCAGTGTCAAATCTGCTTCGGATATATGTAATCGACCATGCTGATCACGAACATCACATCCGTTTTCCAATGCGATACCATAATCACTAGACATAGCATTATTCTTTTCGACAGTAGTAGGGCTGTTTGTGGATTCTCTCTGCAACACAGTGAAGAGAGTTGTGCTGGACACGCATGCACGCACGCAGGCACGCACGCACGCACGCACGCACGCACGCACGCACGCACGCACGCACGCACGCACGCACGCACGCACGCACGCACGCACGCACGCACGCACGCACGCACGCACGCATGCACATGGGCACAGACACGCGCACGTGTGCGTGCGATGAAAGGTTTCCCAGATATTGCAAAAATCCCTGCCTATTCTCGCTCCAACCCCCCCATTGGTCGTTGAGCTACTCGATCTTTGGGGGCCTCTGGGCTGGGTAAACTATTTTCGGGCTCTCCCATTCCCTCCAGCCCCCCCCCCCCTGCATCGTTTCACCATCTTTTTTGTGTGCGTGTTTCGGATTGTTCATGTTGTGGTGCGAGAGCAAAACGTTTTTGGACATACAACACATACAAACAGACACACCGAAGAGCCGATTCTCCGCCCCTCCCTTCATATAGCATCACCACGCACGCACGCATGCACGCACGCACGCACATGCACATGCACATGGACACTGACACGCGCATGCACGCACATGCATACGCGCGCGCACGCACTCACGCATGCGCACACACGCATGCACGCACACACACATGGACGCAGACATGCGCATGCACACATGCGTATGCATGCATGCACGCACGCATGCACACGTACATGGACACAGACACGTGCACGCACGCACGCACGCACGCACGCACGCACGCACGCACGCACGCACGCACGCACGCACGCACGCACGCACGCGCGCGGACTCACGCGCGCGCACGCATGCACGCACGCACGCACGCACGCGCACACACGCATGCACGCACACACACATGGACATGGACACAGACACGTGCGCACGCACGCACGCACGCACATGCACGCACGCATGCACATGCACACAGATATGGACACAGACATGCGCGCGCGCACGCACGGATGCACGCACGCACACACGCACATGCGCGCGATGAAAGGTTTCTCAGATCTTGCAAAAATCCCTGCCTATACTTGCCCCCAACCCCCCCCCCCCCCCGCCCCTTGGTCGTTGAGCTCGACCTTTGGGGGCCTCTGGGCTGGGTAAACTATTTTTCGGGCTCTCCCATTCCCTCCAGCCCCCCCCCCCCCCCTGCATCGGTTCACTGTCTTTTTTGTGTGCGCGTTTTGTGGGTGTTTTGGATTGTTCGTGTTGGATTGCGAGAGCAAAACATTTTTGGACATACAAACAGACACACCGAAGAGCCGATTCTCTCCCCCCCCCCTAAGCATCACCAAAGGGACTGTAATATGAAAAAAACTTCTGCAAATGGGCCTCAGCGCATGTCTCCAATTTACGTTGCGGGTGTGTTGATATGAAATTTATTTACAACAGAGTGTCTGTTACCTGCAATTCTTTAGCATTCATGCAAATGCGTTGGTTGACATGCATTGCATGCACCTTGCAGTTTCATTATTGCAGTGCTTCATCATTGTACAACTGAGCATTCTCAACATTATTTTATTTCATGAGACAAATTGATGTTGAACAACTTTGGAGCACTTTGCAAGCAGGAGTCCTGAGTTGAAGCGGCTAGTTGGTTTCAATAGGACGTTAATTCGACGTCCATCTAATTAATTGCGTCGCGACCATCAAATTTGATGACACGTCCATCTAATTTACGCAATTGATGATACGATACGTCCATCTACCATAAACCTTATAATTAGCCCCCCCCCCCTATAATTATACACCCTCCCAAGACCGCTTTGAGTTTATGAGCCCCCCCCCTATAATTGCGTCCCCTCCCTAAATGGACCATCGTCTGAGAGGCGAAATTTTTTGTCTGGTACTGTGTGAGAGTGTGTTAGAGTGTACCAAAGTGTGTGCGCAGCGTCTTTTTCCCTTAAAAATCGCCTCCACGCGCCATTTTGCCCATAAACCTTCCCACACATCGAACTTCCAGTTTATAAGCCCCCTATAAGTAGCCACCCCCCTATAATTATACACCCTCCTAGAGCTCGAACGAAACAATTAGCCCCCGGGGGGCTAATTATAGGGTTCACGGTAATTGTTGGTACGTCCATCTAATGTGACTACACGTCTATCTAATTGGATGACACGTCCATCTAATTCGTCCAATCGATGACACGTCCATCTAATGTGATGGACGACACAATCCATCTAATGTGATGGACGACGCGTCCATCTATTCTGACGACCACATCCATCGAAAAAGCAAGCTGCCAGTGGCCGCTGGATGGTAACCGGCCATCGTTGAGCAGCGAACTAACGTATATGTATTATGTACGGGTATCGACAGGCAGACACCGCAAAGCGGCGGGCGGGTCTATCTAACATGACAACATGTTGACCTAGCCATGTAATAAACCAGCACCGAACAGGGGCAGACAAGCGGCGGGTGCGCCAGGCCGTGCGCCAGGGGGCGGTCCATCGATTGATGACAATAGACTCCATATCTAATCAGCCAAGCATGAGTAGACGCTTGCTGAGACGCTCGCTAGTTTTTGCCTGGCGGTACCTTAGGTATATGGAGCAACGAGCAAGTGCCCGAAATGAAGTCCAGCGGCTCTGACGATGAGGAGTGAGAGCCCGAAAGCAAGCGTCGCCGCGGTCCCAACGTCGTCTGCATGTTCGACCGCCATTTCCCCACGGAGGAGCTAGCCCTTGACTGGCTCAGGTCCCTGCCCGACTTCGGCAAGCACGTAGGTAAGGTCCCCAAGGACGGCAAGAAGACGCACTTGCGCTGCAAGGCAGGCAAAGCAAAGCCGCGTTATGGCGCGCAGTGTCTGCCGCTTGCATATCTCATGTTCCACGCTGAGTCTGCCACGGTCTCTCTCTTTGTGCACGATCTCCACCACCAATGTTTCTGAGGTGCCGCTGAGCACTGCTGGGCACCGTTAGATAGATGGACGTGTCACACAAATATAGAGGGCGTCCATGGCAAAATCGACCACGGATTTAAATAAAAAAAATAGATTTCCTTTAAATTGTGACCAAAAGGTACCCCCATAGGCACTGTGTGGCAATTTTTTTAAGTTTGCGTCGAAAATTCGGAGCCTTGGACGCGCCCCCATTCTTTGGCTCATTTCTCACGTTTGCTCACCGAAATCGGAGGTTCCCATATGTGCCTACATAGTAGACACCTGCCACTTGGTGGTAGCACGTGCATTTCACATGCCATCTCACAGGTGTTGCATAGGCAACATGAGTAATTTAGGACCGTTGAAGAGCAGCAAGTACACGCTCACAGACCCTGTTGTACACAGGAAAGCTTGTACATGTATACACGAATAGAGTGACAGACCATGGGGGTTTAAGGTAAGGATGCAGTGTTGAGTGGGCATGGTTGTAACAATTGCTCCTTAATACATGGAGTTCACCACTCCACATACGTGAAGGCGGGTCCAAAGCATGTAACAGCACTGTGGCAAGGCAAGGCCTGTGCAATTAAAGAACAGAGAGAGAGAGCAAGGCAAGGCCTGTGCGAGAGAGAGAGAGAGAGAGAGAGAGAGAGAGAGAGAGAGAGAGAGAGAGAGAGAGAGAGAGAGAGAGAGAGAGAGAGAGAGAGAGAGAGAGAGAGAGAGAGAGAGAGAGAGAGAGAGAGAGAGAGAGAGAGAGAGAGAGAGAGAGAGAGAGAGAGAGAGAGAGAGAGAGAGAGAGAGAGAGAGAGAGAGAGAGAGAGAGAGAGAGAGAGAGAGAGAGAGAGAGAGAGAGAGAGAGAGAGAGAGAGAGAGAGAGAGAGAGAGAGAGAGAGAGAGAGAGAGAGAGAGAGAGAGAGAGAGAGAGAGAGAGAGAGCAGACCGTCTTTGCTTCGATAGTCAGTACACAACTGCGCTTAAAATTTTGAATCAGGGCAAGTCCAACACATAGCCATTTCGAACTACCGTATACACCAAACCACTCCCTTCTATGTTCCAGGAGCACTCATCTACACTGAATAGCGGCTGACCACATCGGGTCGATTATAAACTGGCAGGCAGACCATAAAAGAGTATCTATAAAGCTGCCGACACTTTTGCATAACCGACACTTCGGCATACGTATGTATACGTATGTAGATGTGATGTCTATGCAGAAGTGTGAGCCAACACTTCTGCATAACCGACAATTCTGCATACGACACTGGATAAAGGGCGTGTTCGCGCTGTGCAGAACGTCGTCGGTCTCGCGAGTGGTGTAGACGTGGAGCGTGTTCCTTCGGACCAGCATGTAGCTGTCGGACGAGGCGTCGAGCAGTTTGAAATCCGCCCAGCCGATCGTCTGTGACAGATTGGTCCTAAACGAGAGTGGATGCCGCTCTGACACTCCTGCGCGCACGTGCGTCCGTCCAAATGCACTGGCGGTGTGGTGACAGCAAGTCGAAATTTTTACTGACAAGATTTTTCACTGTACTTTGGATGATTGCTCACATCTCGACGCTTGGTTGTTCGTTTTGCATGAAATTTAATTTGGTCATGTATTTTTGTTGGGCCTACATATATGTTGAATTTCAGCTAAATCGTCCAACCAGTATTTCTCTAAAGCCCGACTTATAACCATGGGACACGGACACGGACACGCAAATATCCGGCCCCGATTTATAACCATGGATCTTTTCACAACGGATGTGGCTGAAAATTGAAGCATACAGTAAGGAAAAACACAACCATAAACGCTACGACAGTACAGTGCCTACACTAGTTTTAGAATTGTCAAAATTGTTTAAAATGTCGGAAAACGTCAACGTTAAAGCCGATGAACGGATGAACGATGACGTTAAACGGATCAAAAACTGTTTACCTATATCCGTCCTTAGCGCTGCGCGGGATTTGCGCAAGGCGCGCCATTTCAAATGTAGGAAGGAATAAGGGATACGGGTGTCCGGGGGACAACAAAAAAAGGTGTCCGGGGGACAAAAATCCGCGGACTGTCCGGGGGACAGGTCCATGTTTATGAATCGGGGTGTCCGTGTCCCTTGCCGTGTTCGTGTCCCACGGTTATAAATCGGGCTTAAAGGGGGAGCATATAGTTTTGATACACCCTGTACACTCTAACACAGTCCCAAATGCACATGCATGTACATACCATACATACACATACCCGACCATATATACACCCAGACATGGAACATTTGCCTTTCAGACGATGGTCCATTTAGGGAGGGGCGTAATTATAGGGGAGGGTGGCTTATAAACTCAAAGTGGTCTTGGGAGGGTGCATAATTATAGGAGGCTAATTTTAGGGGGTTATAAATATAGCCAAATAAACGGAATATACCCATGCGTGTATCATGCGCAGTGCCAATGATGTGTATCATCATGAATATGACCAGATACCGTAAATCCTCCAATAGTGCCCCCGGGGCACTATTTATCACTACTGATCAAAATTTCAACCTCTCCTTACCCGGGGGCACTATTGGAGGGGGGGCACTATTGGAAGGGGGGCTTCTATTATTTCAACCTAAAAATTTTAAATGGTAATGCTAGTTTCGCTGTCAAAATTGCCGATTTTTCGGTGCTTTTGATCACTTTTGCCACATTTAATGGTTGATTTACCGTTAATAGTTGCTGAAACGTACTATTATTGGTTAGTAGTAGTGTGTATACACGATATAAAGGTACCTACCACTATACTTTTGCCCATAAAAGGCACATGGCACAACATACCCCTTACCCCCGGGGGCACTATTGGAGGGGGGCTCTATTATTTCAACCTTGCCGTACCCGGGGGCACTATTGGAGGGGGGGCACTATTGGAGGGGGGGGGGTTGTGTTGGAGGATTTACGGTATTCTCTATGGGCCTCTCTATTGAAAAGGTGATGAAAAATTGGAGAATGACGTAACGGAAATCGAACCCACGTCCCCGGATTGCCGCTCCAGTGTGCTTCTAACCGGCACACCACGCGCGCAATCCAACTCCTCCGAATGGCAATCATTGTTGTTGGCTGGCAATCTGTATGGTTGTTTTCGATTCTCTACTCTACAGGGTGGGCAAGCCTCGACTTCCGCTCTTTGTTCAAGCATATCTCAGGGGTGGATGAAGCGATTTCGATGAAATTTTAAACACTTGTAGTAGACGTTCTAACTTAGACTTCCTCCAAGTTTCAGCCGGATCTATAACGTTGTTCAGAAGTTACTTACATAACAATTATTATTCGGTAATTTGCGTGTTTTCAAAGAACTGTAGTCCTTCTTTTTTAACCGGAACAATTTGTTTTGCGCCGGAATGTCGTGGCAGAAATTCTCTTTGGAACAGCGCGTTTATCTTGTAAAACAATTTTATAAAACGAACAAGCAAGCTGAAGTCATTCGTCTCTTCAAAACGGAATTCCCAACGACAAGCCGTCGTCAAGGCACACCATCTTGGCGACGTAAAACGCTTTGAGGAGACTGGCTCAATTGGCTACCGTCCTCATCCGATGCTAAAATCTTTCAGAACTGAATAAACGGAAGAACGCGTTTTGCGTGTGATTCAGAATTCGCCAGTAAAGTTGACATGATGCCAGTCGCCAGAGAACGTACATTTTTACCGTGTACAAATTGTTTTGTGCGTAACTTTTGAGTAACGTGACAGATCTAGCTGAAACTTGGGGGAAGTCTAAGTTAAACCGTCTATTACAAGTGTTTAAAATTTCATCGAAATCGCTTCATCCACCCCTGAGATATGCTTGAACAAAGAGCGGAAGTCGAGGCTGGCCCACTATGTATTGACGACGGCCTCCTAGAGTCAGCCCCGCAGGCCGCCGACAAGCGCGTAGCTGCAGCTCACCGTTGGACGAGCGCTTGATGGAGTCGGTCGCAGGCGCGCTTGAAATGGCGGCTCAGCAGGCGCTCCAGCGAGCCGCCGCTGTCCGCCTCATTGCACAGGTTCAGCTCGAAGCTCCGAAGTGCGGGCGTCACGAGTCGAACGCACACGCCGACCATCCAGTCGAACCGCTCTAGTCCCTCTCTTTGGATGTCGAACGGAGTCGAGCCGTCGCACCACGCGGTCAGTGCCGCGGTCTGAACGAAGCAGCGCTTTGAGCACTGGTTGGTTTACCTGTGAACTGGTCTGCTGGCCGCGTGGGGGGGGGGGGGGGGTGAAAATAGGGCCTTACAGCTTGTTGTTGGATTTTGGGCCGACGCTAGGAGGCCGTCAATGGCCCATGGAGCATACCCGTCTCCATGACGCCTTTCCCTGTCTCGAGCCGCATGATTAGCCAAAGACATTCGGAAGAACGCCACCTGTATTCTAGGTACCAGGGGAGCGACGGCGCGAGAAACTCCATTGAGAGGGAAGTCCTCGATCTAGTGGATCCATCAAGAATCAAACCCGCAACCGTGCGCGCCGATTCTCTGCCACTAGGCCATACGCTGGCCACAAACGAAGCAGCGCTTTGGGCGCTGGTTATAATTACTCGGCATTCGCGTCTGCTAGTGTAGCCTTCATGTCTGTAGCACTAGATGTCTAATGAATCAGTCTTGCACCTATAACTGTGACTGATCTGACCGAGTGGGGGTGGGGAGGTAATGGGACTTTGATGGGGGGGGGGGGGGGTCCGTGGAGCTAGGAGTGGGGTGGGGGGTGCCAGGAACCGAAAGTGGAGGGAGGGGAGTAGAGCTGCAAACCGAAATCGGTATATACCGAAATTTCGGTATATACCGAAGAGGTCGGTTTCGGTATATACCGATACCGAAAATACCGATATTTCTAAATTTCGGTATATACCGAAACCGAGAATACCGACGCAAATTTTTCGGTATTCGGTATTCGGTATTTTTGGGATTTTCGCTGTTACAAAACGCGATACCAGTGGTTTATGGCGCGCGATTTGTGCCAAAAATAAGAAGAAACGGAGGCCAGAGATCGCTATTGACGCCAACTTCTGTTTGGGACTTTGCCGCGGCTCGAAAGCAATGCTGATGCAGTGGAAACGGGTCAGTGGCGGCTCTCCACCAGCAGCACAGATTTTTGACTACATGCCAGTTATCGCTCAAAAGGACAGGCCAATTGATCGACACTACTCCCAATAATTATGTCATCTCATCAAGGTCAGCGCGTCCGCGTCTGAGCCTTAATATTACTCTGTTTGCAGAGTTGGAAAGTACATGTACAGGATACATAGGTACACTGTAGCTGAGGTCACTATCATGCGAGCGGCTCTTTTCTCGCCTGATCTACAGCAGTGATCGCCACAAAAGTCGCTCAATGCTACATAGCTGCTCTAATCTTCTGCAAGGCTTTCCTCAAGTACCGAGGAGGCCTAGAAGGAGATACTGGTGGAAAGCGAACAGCTAGATGGTAATTTGCCCCATCGTGCACGCTTATATCTGAATACCGAATACCGAACCGAATACCGACAATACCGAAATTATCAGATGCGGTATATACCGTACCGAAAAATACCGACCATTCTCAATTTCGGTTTATACCGATACCGAAAATACCGAACATTTGGTCGGTTTGCAGCTCTAGAGGGGAGGATGCCGAGAAACAAAAGATGCCTAATATAAAACTTTTTCACATTTTTCGTCAAAAGGCCCTGTGTTTAGGCCCAATTTATACTTCGTTACCTTGTTGACCGGGTAACAAAAAGTAAGAAAGTAAGTAAAACACCTCATATTTCCTTTTTTTTAATCTTTTAGCCAAGAACGAATCCTAACGGCAAAAAAAAAATCGAAACAATTGTTGACCGTATACTGTGGTAACATTTTGTTGACCGGTCAACAATGTTACCCTGTAACACCGTTATGGTCAACAAATTATTTGTTGTGGTAAACGAAGTATCAGGGTGTACGCGTCAGCGTACAACCCTAATATGTGACGACTTCTCAATGCGGCTTTTTGAATTTTCGATCGCCTATAACTTTTGCTTGCCTGAACGGATTTTGGCCCGCTATGGCTCAAATGAACCGTTTTCTTCTGGGACATCGAACGCGCAAAAACGCGTTTCCTTGTTTTACTGTAAGAGGTCAATAGTTTCAAAAATGTTTCGCGAACGCGTGTTTTTTTTTTTTCGTGTTCTCTGCCACTTTTTTGAAGCGCCGCTCGCGAACGCCGCGAGCGATTGGGCTGAAACTTGGCGTGTAAGCGCGGCCCATGATGGCATTTTCAACCTGCAAAGCATTTGTCTCTAGCTCTTACCAGTGTTGAGTTATGGCCAATTTTTCCCGTTTTATTGGACATAGTCGTTTTTTCGGCCACAATTTTGTGCGCTATAGGCGCCTCAACCGCTCATCGCAGAGATTTGCTATAATGGTGAAAGTTGACCGCCTAGACATGTAGCATTGTACTTTCAACAAATTGGGCGCGGCCAGTGTCTATATCGACAATGCCGATTTTTTTTGTTAGTTCCACCAAGAGTAAAACTCCAAAAAATGCCATGCAAACCCCCAATTTTTCTTTTATTTTCGTGAACAGTACGTCAAGGCGAGTCATCGGTAAGTCAATGTTTTGAAAGTTCCATCACTGGATAATGAGATATGAGCTCCTGAACCTTCAAAAAAATGATTTTTTTAAATTTTTTTTTTATAATTTTTTTGTTAATGTAATCGGGACGAAACTTTGCAAGCATACGCTGTATACAATCAAAAATTAATCCCCCAAATGGATTCTTCCTAAATGCCCCCAATCTCGAGATCTCGAACATTTAGTAACATTGGGTCTTGGGCAACCAATCGAGAGGTCGCGGGTTCGACTCCCGCTGGCGTCTCTGCCATCTCCTGAAAACCAAATCAATACTGTGTTACCCCAGTGTCCTTTCCTGCCTCACCCATGTTGTTCCCACGACTCACTCTACATTTTTTTCAGTTTTTTTCGTTTTTCTTTTTAGATGTTAAATTATTTTTTTTTTTGGCTGACTTCATCAAAGCAGTGAACATCAAGTGCTTTTGGGATGTGCACTCTCATGTGCAACCTCACAAGGCGCGCGCGCGTGCGCGCGCACGCACGCACGCACGCACCGACGCACGTTCGCACTCTCGCACGCACGCCCGCACGCACACAGGCGCGCACGCACGCACTCATGCAAACGAACCGTCTGCTTTTAGTGTATCAAACCGCCATAACGCATTTCCTTGTTTTACTGTAACGGATCAGGGCTTTACCGTTTACCTCCAATACCTCCAAAACCTAGGCGATACCTCCAAAAATTGCACGTTTCTTTCAAAGTGTTTGGTGTGCCATTCGCGAACGCCTCATGCGACTGCATGAATGGCACGTGCCGCAGTACACGCCCGCCCGCACGCACGCACGCACGCACTGACGCATGCACGCATTGACGCACGCACGCACGCCCGCACGCACGCACGCACGTCCGCACTCTCGCACTCGCACACACCAACGCACGCACGCCCGCACTCTCGCATGCACGCACTCTCGCACTCACGCACGCCATAGTTGACCACTGGCCTTGGCCTTGGCTGACCTTGGCCGCGCAGAGGGCCGCTTAGGACGCGTCCTCAACGAGCATGCTGATGGTGGTGGCGTCCTCATGGTTAGGCTTGGGGTAACGAGCGCGTCACGCGCCACTCGCTGGTGTTCAGCCCCTGCTGAACGTGGGGCTTTGCCTCTGTCGGATCCGAGACTCCGAGTGCGCTAGCGGCCGCGGATGAAGCGACAACGACGGCCTGTGGTGTAGTGAAGTGACAAATTTATTTTCGGGGAGTGATCAAAATTGTAGCTGACTAGCTGTAACTGAGCTGCGCATTTCTCTGAGTTTGTGAAGAAATTCGAGCAATAGGCAAAACAATTCCAAGTTGAACGATCCATTTAGCAGAAAATGAAACGAACCTATAGATCCATTCGTACGCAGGAATTTTTAGTAGAGGCAAAAAATGTTGAATTTACTACTACTAGCACTCACGTTGAAAATTATCGCCGCTAAATATTGCATAATACTTGCAGATTGTTGTATTACAGAATTGGTCGACTGCATTCGCAGTCAATTGACCGGAAATATTCACCCGCACCTCTGACGGCGACGCTCCAGTGTAGAATCGAAAGAAGTTGAAGGAGAGCTACAACTGCATTGCGCGCGACAAGAGATGCGAAAATACACAAAAAAATACGCAAAAAATAGGCTAAAATCCACAATTGCGCCGTGTGATCTGAGACGGTGTACTATTTGCTGTCTCCTGCATTCCTCGCATACTCAGAAAAATAGCATTGGTATGTGGAATGTGGTTTTACGTTCGTCTGCCCGACCATGCTAAACGAACGCTCAAAGTCGAGTGCGCACGCACGACGCGGGTCAAACAATTATTGCTGATTGTTGCTGTACGCGTCGGCAACGAGCTTGTCGCTAATATTCACGTGCGCTCCCGTCGTTTCTTTAAGTTAATTTGACTATTTGGCTGCGATTACTGTGAAGCGCGCCCACTTTTCCAAGGCGCGCATTAGCGCGCGCGTGAGCTGGGTTGACGCGCGCGCGCGAGCATTTTTCATATCGATTTTCTCGCGCCAAGCTCCGGCGCGCGCCGTGTAGATGGCGCGCGCGCTCGCGCGAGTTCTGCATACCCTTACTGGTGTGCGTGCGTGCCCCTTGTTGGCACCCGAAATCAGTGAATGCGTGGTGCATATTTTGTACATATCAATACGAAAAAACACTGTATTAAGGAAAAATTTGCAGGCAGCTGCAAAAAAGGGGAATATGTGACTTCCATAGATAGAAGTTGAGCTTGAAAAAGAAAAAAGTGGTATTCGCGCATTGCTGAAGTCCACTTTGAAAAAAGACTGTATAAGAGCATTGCAGTGGAGTCCACTTCGAAAAACGATTTATAACAGCATTGCAGTTGACGTGGAGTCCACTTTGAAAAACGATTGTATAAGAGCATACAATGGTATGAATCATCAATTTGCTTGTCACATATTCGGCGTTTTTAGCGCGATCTATTTTGGCATATTTCATTTACAACAGTCATTCTAGCGACATCGCTGTTGCCCAGCTAAAAGTGACACACACCGCTGCCCTACGCACGTTGCAGGTAGAACTAAAAACCATAAGTGAAACAGGATTCTTGGTGTGGTGTGGTATGTATTTCAATGCTGCTGATTACGGATTTTCGAGGGACAGCTAAATGATAAGTTCGGTACGCTAATGTAGATTGTGTTTGTAGAACAGCTCCTTAAATTATACCTGAAGTGCCTGTTGTGTATACTCTCCATCCATTAACACAACAAATTTCTGTCACTGTGATACAAAAATCAGTTATCCCGATTCCAGACTGCACGTATGTTTGCAGAATAGAACAATAATTTGTAGGTATCGTAATTCGAACTGTGGTGGAATCGAAATATTCTATTCATTGGATCGTCATTTCCAACTTACAAAATATTTCGGTGTCTATGTATGTACGTGCGTGCGTGCGTGTGTACGCGCGTGTGAGTGCGTGTGTAGGTAGGTATGCACTTTTCCTGGTCTGCTAAGTGCCACTGAATTCTGTCATCATGTAGCGAGCGCTAAAACGCCGAATATGTGACAAGCAAATTGATGGTTCATACCATTGTATGCTCTTATACAATCGTTTTTCAAAGTGGACTCCACGTCAACTGCAATGCTGTTATAAATCGTTTTTCGAAGTGGACTCCACTGCAATGCTCTTATACAGTCTTTTTTCAAAGTGGACTTCAGCAATGCGCGAATGCCATTTTTTTTCTTTTTCAAGCTCAACTTCTATCTATGGAAGTCACATATTCCCCTTTTTTGCAGCTGCCTGCAAATTTTTCCTTAATAAATCCAGCCTTAGGGTCAACAAGCTCGTTTCAAAAAGCACTTCATTGAATTTGTTGACTTTAATTCGAAATTTCTGTGCTTCTGCACAGATTGGACGGGTGTGCACTTCCTGGAATTCTTTAGCGGTGAAATCGCCGCACAAGCCTCAATGATACGATGCCCCGTTATTGTCTCCTTTGTTGCATTGCAAACTGCACTGTTGTTGCATTGTCAAATGCTACACCACCTTGATTTTTTTCACAAAGTCCAAAGTGTGCATTGCAATTGCAGATGGAGGAGACAGGAGGAGGGAGGACGTCCACGTCCGCGCGTAGGTACATAGGAATGCACTGATGCGCCCTAAAGGCATCCACACTGCCCCCTCCCCGCCATAATACAGGGCCAAAGGCGCCCACGATGCCTTATGGCACCCTGGCTCTGTGTAGCGTGGTAGCGGAGGGGAGTGGCTGGACAGACGCGCGTACTGGCGAACGCATAGCCTTTAGCCTTTCAGATTTGCGGAAAATAACGCAGCGGAAACTTTCAAAATTGACCCAGAAATTTTGCTCCCGGACCCAGAAATTTCGTCCCAGATTGGGACACATCCTAGTAGTCCTATCCTTAACGATGCGTTTTCCTAGATTTGACCCAGAAATTTTGCTCCCAGACACCGAAATTTTCCTCACAGATTGGGCCCTATCCTTAAGCATGTGTTTTCACAGAAATTTTGCTCCTAGACACAGAAATTTTCCTCACAGATTGGGCCCTATCCTTAAGCGTGTGCTTTCACAGAAATTTTGCTGGAGGACACAGAAATTTTGCTCCGCGATTTGCGGAAAATAACGTGGCAAAAACTTTCAAAATTGACCCAGAAATGTTGCTCCCAGACCCAGAAATTTCGTCCCAGATTGGGACACATCCTAGTCCTATCGTTAACGATGCGTTTTCCCAAATTTGATTTAGAAATTTTGCTCCCAGACACAGAAATTTTCTTCACAGATTGGGCCCTATCCTTAAGCATGTGTTTTGACAGAAATTTTGCTCGAGGACACAGAAATATTCAATGTTTTTTTTTATTATTTTTTTTATAAATTTTTTAGAATAAATCTAAAAAAGGTGTATCTCCAAATTTGTCCGAAGAATGCTCAAAAAATGAATTTCGGCCCGATCCGTCAAGCCATAAAGGAGAACCGGTCGGTAACAGACGGACGGATGGACGAACGAACAGACCATTACGAAATTTATGGTTTATTTATGGTTGCCGTTTAAAGATATGGCACTGAGAAGCACTCGAAACACACATGTTTACTTTACTCTCACTTTATCGTTTCAGACAGGCTGACAAAGCTCTAGAAAAATTACAGGGTGTTGGGTGGGCAGTTACAGGCATCCCCACAACCCCTGTACCACCGCCACTGTTGCTTATTGTACCTCACAAGTTGAGTGTGCCCTGGATCCAGCTGACAACACTAGCGGATCCAGAAGAAAGGGTCTCCCCTCCTGTCAGCTCAGATTTTGGGGGGGGGGAGTTCAAGGGAGACGAAGGAAAGAAGGACGAGCAAAGGGGCAAAGTGGGCAGACTTCAACGTGATACTGTGGATTAAGGCACTCAACAGCGTAAAATTATTGCATGCGGCGCTGTCTATTGCATTGATCTATTGCAACTCATTATTGTTGGTGAAAATAGTGCAACAAATCAAACGCCGACGTCGGGGCCGAAACTTGACTTTTTCGGATAAACTGTGATGAAAAAAATTTAACCTTTTCCCTCCTCTGTCAGAAAATCCCGGATCCGATAGTAGTTGACAACAGCACTCATTTCTTCAACGTTCGAAAGGAATTTGGTTCATTTAATGGTGGAGGAGGGCGCACGTTCTAGAGCCTTACTTCTTCCGTTGTACATTCTTCATGACGCAGCTTGAACTCGATTCTCGAGACGGGCAGCCAGTCGGCGCGGGCGGGAAAGAGCACCCGCAGTCGTCGACAGCTGAGACGGCAGGCGGCGACTTCGGACGG
Source organism: Paralinhomoeus sp. GSCO2_6 (assembly GCA_030248085.1). Classification (NCBI taxonomy): domain Eukaryota; kingdom Metazoa; phylum Nematoda; class Chromadorea; order Monhysterida; family Linhomoeidae; genus Paralinhomoeus; species Paralinhomoeus sp. GSCO2_6. The sequence continues at coordinate 18,310 of JASAMY010000806.1, forward strand.
CGACAACAAGTTCGTCGCCGCGTAGACCACTGGAGCGTGCAGCTTGTCTAGCATCTTCGGTCCCACTCACTTCTGCCTGCACGCCCGCCCTGAATCGGTGTCTATTGAATGACCATGGGGCATCGTATTATGGCCTAGTGGTAGAGAATCGGCCTCTTCCGCACAAGGTCCTGCGTTCGATTCTTGCTGGACCCACTAGATCGAGGACTTTCCTCTCAATGGATTTTCTTGTGCCGTCGCTGACCTAGATTACAGGTTGCGTTATTCCGAGGTCTTTGCGGCTCGAGAAGACGAGAAGGCGTCATGGAGATGGGAATGCTATATCGGCCATTGACGGCCTCCTAGCGTTGCCCCTAATCCAACAACAACAACAAAGACTCTACAAACCTACCCTGAATTTACCTCGGCTTCCTTCATTCACGCTTCTTCCGTTGCTGAGAGACGAGCACTGCTGAGCTGGGCTGCTTACTTCGACGGACACAATATGGCCACTCGCCACGCCACGCCACCAGGCTAATCGCCACAGTGATCCGTCGGTCCAATACGCGCGTCTTGTTTTGCGTGGAATGGTTTATAGGCGTCTCTGCAAGGCGTGCCGGATGTTCCGCACTACAGTACAATGCGTTATGCGCCGTAGGACCTCGTAGGACAATTATAAAGAGTCAGAGAGCCCACTGTGGCGTGGCGATTACCACAAAGGCGGAAAGCAGAAGTCAGAGCAGGAAACGCTCAACCAGCTGGGCCAGGTGCCTCCCTTTGGGGAGTGGGTGAAAGCCCCAACCGCTTTTTTGAAATGTGCATGGCAGTGACCAATAGGGCTGGTCGTGGCCTAGAGCCCGCGCCCTTTGGCAACTGTCGTGTACCTGCTGCCAACTGGCCGCGCAATTTCACCCACACGGGTGATGTTGTGCAGTCAGTTGACACCTGACGGCAGCAGGGCACACTGGTAAAAGCGAAAACGCTCAACCAGCTGGGCCAGGTGCCTCCCTTTGGGGAGTGGGTGAAAGCCCCAACCGCTTTTTTGAAATGCACTGAACGACGTCATCTGCGATTGATTGATCTCAGATGCATTTGGTTTAGGTATGTATGCTTTACAGTGTGCTTTGCTTTATAGTTTAATCGGAGTAGATGTCCTAGCCACAAGATAAGATCCAGTAGGACAGGTTGCCGTCGTGATTTTATGCATCGCACTAATTTTTGTCATAATCAGGTTTGAATTGGTAGTACCATATACTTCTGTGTTCGTTGATTTCATTTAAATACAATCGTTTGTCTGTTTTCATTATACGATCGCTACGGTGCACTCGGGCGCAGGGGACGATGAAAGTTGTTTTCCAGATTTTCCACAGTGAAGCTCTCAAGGTATTAGCGCCGGGCGTCCCGAGAGTTCCACCCAAAGAGTTTGAGCACTGAGATCAATGCAATACTGCGGTACGGTAACAAGTAAATTCAATCTGCGTAATTGTGTGTTCGTGATCGTGATGTTTGAAAATCGTCGTCAAACGGAATTAATTGTCAACAGTCGCCATAATAGCCATAATGTCGACAGTCGGGCTCGTTTCGACTCGTCGGCGGCCTCGGCGACCGCGGGCGTTTGTCGACAGGCGGGCTCGTTTCGACTCGTCGGCGGCCTCGGCGACCGCGGGCGTTTGTCGACAGGCGGGCTTGTTTCGACTCGTCGGCGGCAGCGCGGCGACGGTTGTAAAGTTCATTACTCCAACCCCAATTTGGTGTAACCCCATGTATGTCCCACCTCTAACCCCATGTATGTCCGTGTGTGTGCGTGTGTGTTGAGCTCTCCATCTGTTGAGCCTTCATCCAGTCGTTTCGTCCATTAAGCACGTGCGGTGCGGATGAGTAATACCGCCGTTGAATACCGCCATTAACTTCTGTGCTATAATTTGTCTTGTACTATTCAAGCATTCACTTCCAGGAATTTCTTACTGCATACTTAAAAAAAAACGTTACCGTACGCACAATCCAGTGTCCCGTACTAACGCTCAAAGTAGCGGGTGGAACTATCGAGACCTCCCCGTTATGCATGTTAGCGAGTATCTACACCCCGAACAGTCTCCCGAACAGATCTCCCGAACAGTCATTCAAACAGTGTCCTGAACCGCGCAAATTCATTGGTAACTCAACTCAAACGGGATGTACATGATACAGTACAAGTTGCAGTTTCACACCTAGTGTTAGTAGGTGCATCAGACAGAACTTGATGATTCGTAGGTAGGTAGTGCCAAGTGTGGTAGGTGACGGCCGTCGCAGGTGGCGCTCGCGAGCGGCGGCGGCAGCAGCAGCAGCGCCTCGGGCGCTTTCCCGTGGACAAAGCGTGGCAAGGTGGTTGCGGTCGGCAGCGTCAGCCGTCAATGCTCAGCAACGTCGGCGTCCGGTCGGCCGCTGCTGTCTCAGCTGCCAGGTCGCGAACGTCGACGCGCTGCCACCATAGGTGTAACTGGGTAGGGTGTAGGTAGGGTTCACCCCCCCCCCCCCTCAGCTTCGGTCAATCCTGCAAGAAAAGTAGGACCACCCCCCCCCCAGCTTTAGTCAATCCTGCACTGACTGCAGGTTACCCCTATGGCTGAATTGTGTTTCTCATACTTACCAAGGTGTTTTTCAGGCCTGTGAGCAGCATTTATTGTCCAAATGTCAAAAATTTCGCCTGCGGCGCTGTATTTTACGCACAAACAGGCCATTTTGTAGTCGATTGGGGGCGTTGTCGGCCAAGAAATCACAAAATTTTGAATGCGGCGCTGTTTTTTTGCTCCAACTGACCATTTTTAGAGTCACTGAAGCGCGTTTTTGGACCAAAATTCACAAATTTGTGCCTGCGGCGCTGTGTTTTCAGCATACACAAAGCATTTTCTAGGTCATTATTGAGGCTGGAAAAAGGAAATTGTATCAAATTTGGCCGTGCAGGTCACCCCCAGCGACTTTTGAAAAATCCCAGATTCACCCCCCCTCAGCTTCGATGGCCAGTTACACCTCTGGCTGCCGCCGTCGATGACGTAGCCACTCTCGCGCCGCAGCGGAGTTGTAGCATCGGCACGTATGTCGACTCCATCGTTGCTGTCGACCGGAAGGCAAGTACTGGAGGCTGGTATGCAGCCGCGGTTCCATTCCGTCTGGTCGGTCGCCGCAGTCCCAGTGGGCAGGTCTGGAACGTTGGACCGTCGCCCCTCGCGCGGCAGCGGGGTCGGGGACGCCGGCGTGATGTCGCGGTTGACGATGTCGGCGCTGTCGGCGTGAAAGAGGACCACAGCAGCGAGGAGTAGCCGACGGTTGATCAAGGAGCGTGGCCATGCATGCCATGCATGTGCACCCCGGGATTCGTGCGAACAAGTGAGCCGACTTTCGCGCCCAGCCCAGTCAGCGCCGACCGATGCCGACTGATCGATAGCTATGTACGATGTCTACCTGCTGTTCTACGGCCAGCAGACGTGTGAATCTCAATATGTGCCTCATTCTCGTGACTCATATTTTCATGCTAATCTCATGATTATTTGCTGTTCATCTCATGGTAATATCACTTAGGTGCCTAGCCTAGGCTCTTAGGTGGATTACGCGTCGAGAGGTCACTGCATCTTCTACTTACAAATGCGCCGCGTGCACGGGTATGTTTGTATGTTTGTTTGTATGTTTGTTTCGAGTAAACTCGCGAACCGCTTGACGTATGTATACGCGCGATGGCTCGATCGAATCCTCGCGACCCCGAGATGGTGATGGGCAAGGTCGATTTTTGATATGCAAATTTGTACCGTAATTATGGCGCATTTTCAAATGTTGCAGCACACATTAACACTACCAAACGAATTGCACATGGATGAATTGCATAGCTGGAGTCAATTCAGAGAACTTTTACCCGAAATATTCCGCAACTACGCCACTTGTCATATGATGAACGGAGAGAGCGCATTGGTCTTCCCCTCCTTGAGCTGCGGCGGCTACATGCCGATTTAATCTACGTCTATAAAACAATTCACAAACAAACTTCCAATAAATTTGAAGATTTCTTTACCAAAAAATAGAGACAGCAGAACGAGGGGGCATAGACTCTGTCCGCAAACCGGGCATAGACGAGGGGGCATAGACGAGGGGGCAAACTCTGTCCGCAAAAACACAAGACTCAATATAGAGCGCACTTCTTCTCTAATAGGGTCATTGCTGCTTGGAATGCCTTGTCGGAAGGAACGGTCAACTCCAAAACTATCATTACATTTAAACATAAACTTCTAAAGGAAAACTTATCCCAATTCCTAAATGGATAGGTTATAAAATCACCTTTTTTGTGTCACCTAGCCATGTCTCGCACGTGATAACGTAACAGTTGGCGGGCGTTACACTTCCATCTCTCCTCTTTGCTAACTGTGGTCATTTGTACTTTGTTTTTGTGACACATGTGCACCCATGATTCGCCCACTCGCTGTGCTTCGCCTTTGTGCCTTTGTAATGTCGTACACCGTGCTTCGACGAATAAAACAAACAAACAAACAAACACACCCGCACGGGAGTGCACGCACTATTTAAAACAGAGTAGGTGTTACAAGCAATTCTTTAGCATTCATGCAAATGCGTTGGTTGACCTGCATTCCAACACTTTGCAGTTTCATCATTGCAGTGCTTCACGCCAGTCAAAACGCCAAAGGGAAAGGAACCAAGAACCGGTTTTCGCTCGCGGTTTGCAAGCGCGCCAGGGAGAACCGTAAAACACCGAGCCCGACGCGCACCTAATTAGGCGTCCCATTGCGCGTGCACTCGCTTGGCTGGGGACGGCCACGCAGTAAGCCACGCAAGGAAGGAACACCATACGTTGAGGTGCACTTTCCATTTCACGCGCAAGTTGTAGAATGGTTGTGGTAGCGTAACGACACGTCGTCGCTTGCGTTTCTACTCGATCGACTCATCGATCGTGGGTGGACCAGCGCAGACAGACAGAGGGTGGGATCAACCCAGCAGCAGTCGGTCGGCATGCTGTGGAAGGCGACGCCGCCCAGGGGCCACTGCTCGGTGGTGGTGCTGGGCGCGTTGGCGTCTGACGGACTGCTGTACGCGTGGACGGCGACGCAGACGCCCGCGAGCGTCTCCTTCCGCCTCCACCGCGGCAACCCCGTACTCGGCGACTGGCGACGACTCGAGACGGACGAGGACTTCCCGGAGAGATTCCTGCTCGCAGAAGCCGGCCTCGAGATGCCCAAGTCGGCGCTCAGGTGGGTGTTTCATCAAGTTTCCCTAGCAATTGGACCTTAGGCTTAAGCTGAGAGCGCCTTTAGGCAAAAGGACGGCGCGATCGGCTTTCTGACCGCTTCCTCGGACGGCCTTCTCCGCTTCTATCTGCTGCGAACGCAATTCTCGTCGGTCGTCTGCGCGACGCGGCTGCACGCGTGCGAGTTTCGAAGAAGCGACACCGCCTACTGGGGAATGCTCTCGCACCCCGCCGACTTCGGCTTCTGTCTCCTCGAAGTCGACGACGCCAGGAGGGACGGGGTCGTCTCTCTCATTCGGGACGCGCTCTTCCAAATTCAAACACGACTGTCCTCGTGACCAGACAGATGTTGATCTTTCAAACAAAAGTGGCCGCTGCTCGCCAGCGCGTCCCAGTTTTATCCTCGCAGAAGAGGGAAAGCTACGCGTAGAGCGCACCCTTCTCATTGACGGGGGATCCGCGCACATTCGACGCACGTTCTTCACTGACTCCGAAGTGTTCCTCGTCGCGGTGCAACAGAGGAAAGTGTACAGGAAGAAACTGCGCGGCGGCGGCGCTCTCGTTGAAACGGGCTCGATATCGGACCGGGGCACGTCTCTTGTAGTTTGCCAGAAATTGGCTCGAAATTAAGCTAATCAATCGGCGATCAATCAAGAAGAAATATCGACATTTTAGTCTATGACAAGATCTCGCGCGGCGTCGACGACGACGACTTGCTCTTCTCTTCGTTCTTCTCTCTCAACGGCACTCTCTGTTGCGCTCGGAGAGACGGCGCCGTCTTCGAACTACTGCGCGCAGAAGACAAAGACGGCTCCTTCTGCGGCTGGAGCGACGCCCGTCCCTTGTCAGAGTCGCTCGCTCTCGCTTTGCTCAAGCTCACCACACATCACACAGTCCGTTGTGTTTTTTTTTGTTGACATTTAGCAGAAAGCTGGCGGCTGAGGGCGAGCTGACGATGCCTTGCTGGGTGTACCCAGCGAGTCCGCTCACGGGCAGCGCGTACGTGCCCGGCAGGCTGCGCCGGTCCGATCGGAATCTCTGCCTCGTCTACGTGCAGCCGCCTTCGCTCAGAGAAGCCGCCGAAATGGCTCTCCGACAGCTGCCGGAGGAACTACAGATTCGAATACAAGGGAACTGCTGCTGAGTTGACTGCTCGAATGTAGAACCGGAACGTTGCTGAATTAAACAAACTCGATTGGCAACGACGACGCTCATTTTCGTGCAAAGCAAACGCGTGCACATGGCGATTTTAAATTAATGGGTTGGTCTGGTGGCCAGAGCTCGAACGCTGGACATTGCCCCTGCACCTTGCGACCAACCTCTACGCCACGAGCGTGCTTTTGGGACGAATGAGATTTCAAACAGATGTTGCACGCCCTTGTCAGTTGTCATTGTTACTGCATTCTATAAGTGCAAATTGTAGCTTGGCTGCTCATCAAGAAGAATGCAAACATCCCCTCGGTTTTAACTTGGGGGGGGGGGGCGTTGGCGAGCGAAAAGTGGGTGTTTTGCCAATTCGCGGTCTTCATTCCAAGCGCAGTTACACAAGTTTGACTTCAGCGGTGCACCCTGCAGCAGGAGGAGCTGCTACAGAGCCACTAATCTGCGCACGTCTGCGGCTGTAAGTCCGCGGAATGTTATCAATTCATATGTTGATGGTGTTCGGCATCGTCAAGCTGTCCTACGGAGCCGCGCCTCGGCCACAGTGCTGCGGCCTTACCGAACACGAGCACCGGGATCTTGTGAGCATTCAGAATTGGCTCTTTGACACAATTTTTTGAATTGACCCGCGACTGCTTCCCAGGAGGGCGGACTGTCCGAGACGGCGTCGCGGCTGAGTTGGACGAGCAGACACTCTCTCGGGCACTTGCTCGGGCACGAGCGCCGCTTCCTCCACCTCCTCTTGCAGCTGCTGCGCTACGGCAAGTCTAGTAGGACCACAAGACGCCGCAGTGCGCGGTGCGCAGGCCCTGGACCGTTCAGAGAAGAAGAGCCACCAGTACGCGTGGTGCCCGCCGCCGCAAAAGGCCGAGTACGGGTGCCGCTGCACCGCGCCCGATGTGTCGGCCTCCGCCGCTCCTGTGGGGGATAATGGCGTTCTACGTCGCGTCAAGCGCATCGTCTTCATCACGACTGATGCCCTCTTCGAGCCCTACTACCCTGGCAAGCCGGGTGCGCGGGCTTAGTGGTGGAGTTTCGGCGCGCACTGGATTCCATCCTTGATGGATCCACTAGATCGAGGTCTGAGGACTTCCCTCGCAATGGATTTTCTCGTGCCTTTGGCTAACTATGCGGGCTCTAGACGGGAAGGCGTCATGGAGACGGGTATGCTGTATGGGCCACGGCCTCCTAGCGTTGCCCGTACCCGTGGCACGCTGTCGGCTGCGAACCGCTCTCTCGCAGGATCGAAGTTTCACTGCGGTGATGCGGTGCGCTTCCACTGCCCGACCTCCTATCCGATCCTGTTTGCCACCGCGGCTGGCACTTCGCACATCGAGCTCGGCTCGGCCAAGCACGCAGTTGGCATCTGCGCCCCCGGTGGGTGGTGGTATGACGAGCTCGACACGGAACGGGGGGTTTTTGGTAGGGGGGGGGGGGGGAGTCAGAGCATCTTCTGAGCAGCATACGGAACCGTCAGTCGGGTCAGACAGCACGAGAGAGGGGGAGACGGGAATTGGCATTGGGGGGATCCCAAAGGCAAAAAGTGGAGGGGAGAGGGGGAAAGGGTATGGATGTCCAGGATGGAAAAGAAAGAAGAGAGACAAGAGCTTCACACAATTTAGTGGGCTCGTCGTCGGGTGGTTGGCTGCTCTGGGTCAACGGCCCAGACAACCCTGCGCCGCACTTTTTCAAGTCGATTTTCTGCGGGTGATTAGCATATATACTTTGTTGTACCTTAGGACGGCACACCTACATAAGACATGTATTGCTTGATTGCCTCAGTCCGCGTCCACTGTACCTTCTTGCCTGTCTTTGTAGTGTAATTCAAGCAGACCACCATATACCGCATACCATGTAGGTGATAGTGACTCTACTCACAACGATGGATTAAATCAAAAATACCGCAAATTCGTCTAAAGCCACTTTCTCTTGGAGCGATCGCACGCAGCAAACGTTGATTGTTCGCCGCAAAACATCATAAAAGGCCAGAAACGTCACCAAAACAGAGCGTCACAAAAGATAATCTACAGGCTCTGAGAATATTCCAGCGAAAAAAACGCAAAAATTGTGCATAAAATTAAGAATTAAAATAAAAAAATACAAGCTCTGATTTACAAGCGCAGCGGCGCTGCCTGCATAGAAAGCACACCACAGCGACGATTGTGATGCGTGATGCACACGTGACGAGTGCGAGAAGTATGAAACGCGTCTAAACCATGTTGTTGGTTGTCCTTGGAATATGGGCTACGTTAGGAGGCAGCCTATGGCCCCTATTGCACACGTATATGCATGACGCAGTGGCGGCGCGTTCGCTCTCATCATCGCACGCACTGCCCTCCCCCCAAAAGCGCAAAGCTTGACGGGTGTTGGGAATTTGCTGAGATTTTTTGCAACAGGGTACGGTACCTACCTACCCCATGTTTAAATTTGACCTCAAAGGGCGGAGACGAGGGCCGAAGGGGCGTATGTGAATTCTACTCAATTTCAACGCCAAAAAATAAAGGAAACGACCTTCAACAGCCAAATTTTCGCCTGCGGCGCAAGGTGTAGAGGTCAAAACTTTGGAACAGCGCTGATTTTTAACAAAAAAATGGGCATTTTCGGCCCAGGTTTTAACGCGTCTGCCACAAATGAGCAGTGTCCTAAAAATCTGTCCCCCCTAACTTTGAATCCTGGCGCCGCCACTGCCATGGCGCCTTCCTGTCTAGAGTCAAAATAATGAGCCAAAGACATTCGGAAGACTGTCGTCTGTAATCTTGGGCAGCGATAGCACGAGAAAAATCCATTGATAAGGAAATACTAGTTTTGACGGTTCCCTCAAGAATCGAACCCAGAAAGTGTGCGCAAGAGGCCGATTCTCTACCACTAGGCTGTACGCTGCCCGGAATATCAACAAACACAACACGTGCATACTTGGGGAGCATGGCACACAACTTTGCGTTGCGTTTCCAATATTTCCCAACTTTCTGTGCTGTTGATTCTACGCATATTTCTGTAGGCTCTCTACGCACGCAACGTGCGTAGTGTTCCTCTGCGCAGAGAGATTAATACTGTAGTTCGCGGAGTTGAATGTTCCTTGTGACACCATGGACGCGATCTCGCAGTCCACAGATGTGAAAATGGCCAAGAAAGTCATGCGCAAGCAGATTGCTCGAGCGCTCAAGTCACTAAGTGCCGAAGAAATCGATCGACAAAGCGCTGTTGTCTGCGAACAATTGCTCAGACATCCGAAAGTGCTGAGTAGCACACGAATTAGCGTCTACTTGTCAATGGCTGGGGAAGTCAGAACTTGGCCAGCATTACTCCGGGGCCTGTTCGACATGGACAAACGGGTGTTCGTGCCAAGATTCGACTCCGCGAACAGCGTAATGGACATGGTTTCGTTGAGAGACTTTAAAGATTTCGAAAATCTGCCGGTTTACAAGTGGGGCATCAGACAGCCCGCACTCGAAGAGACCAGGGAGAACGCGCTGCAGACGGGAGGAGTGGACCTGGTGCTCTGTCCGGGTGAGCAGTGGATTGGACTGAGGCGATTGTTGTTCTTGTTGTTGTTGTTGTTGTTGGTGGTGGTGGTGGTGGTGGTGGTGGTGGTGGTGGTGGTGATGGTGGTGGTGGTGGTGGTGGTGGTGGTGGTGGTGGTGGTGGTGGTGGTGGTGGTGGACTTGGGGAAACGCTAGGAGGCCGTCAATGGCCCATATAGCATACCAATCTCCATGACGCCTTCCCGTCTGGAGCCGCATAAATAGCCAAAGGCATTCGGAAGAACGCCCCCAGATTACAATGTTGGGCAGCGACGACGGCACGACTAAATCCATCGCTCGCCCATCCTTCCATCGGCGGGGCGGGGGCTTTCTTCCGCAAAAAAAAGCGGGACGGCTATAGCCAGTGGGGAGGTGAACCCCCAGACCCCCCTGAGCCCACCTATGCCTCCCGTCCCGGGCGATGGCCAGCGAAAGTAAGGGGGGGGGGCTGGCAAAAGAAACGCACACAACAATACCTTTAGTAACATTAGAAAAGTTCTGGGCGGTTCTTGGGAGGGGTTGAAAATTTGGAAAATTCCGTGACACCCCCCCCCAGTTACAGCCTTACAAGTATGGATTAAGCCCATAGGTGTAGATTGGTCCAAAAGCCAGGGGGGGGTGTCTGGGGGTTTCGAGGGGGGGGTCTAGAGCCGTCCCGGATAAAATGACCGGGATCGAGAATTTTGGAGGAGGGGTGGTTTAAGTGGAGGATTTTGCACCATAATAACGTGGGTACGTTTTGGTCTAAAATGGGTCAAAATAAGGTCTAAATCCCACTTTTCTCAGGCGTTTTGGGTCATACTACACTGAAAAAGACACAAAAACACGCATCTTTACCCATTTTCTTTAATATTGAGAGAGGGTTTCCCGCAAGTTCTCCAGGATGGCGATGGCCAGGGGGGGGGGGGGTCGCGCCCGCCAAAAAGCGGGTCGGCCCTAGCCCGGGGGGGGGGGGACCCCCCCCCCCTAGACCACCCCTGAGCCCACCTATGATTAAGCCCCCCTCGTTCTGCCCCTCCAACGCCCCCCGAATCTGTGGGGTGCTTACCGTCATTCCCCCAATCGCCCCTCCAATCCTGCCCCCCCCCCCTCAAATAGTGACCCCCGGGTATGGCAAGGTTGAAATAATAGAGCCCCCCCTCCAATAGTGCTCCCGGGGGTAAGGGGTATGTTGTGCCATGTGCCTTTTATGGGCAAAAATATAGTGGTAGGTACATTTACATTGTGTATACACACTACTACTAACCAATAATAGTACGTTTCAGCAACTATTAACGGTAACTCAACAATTAAATGTGGCAAAAGTGATCAAAATCACCGAAAAATCGGCAATTTTGACAGCAAAACTAGCATTACCATTCAAAATTTTTAGGTTGAAATAATAGAAGCCCCCCTCCAATAGTGCGCCCCCTCCAATAGTGCCCCCGGGTAAGGAGAGGTTGAAAAAATAGTGCCCCGGGGGCACCTTTGGAGGATTTACGGTATGATGGGGCCAACACTCAGCATGGGTAACGTGCAATATCCAAGTCAAAGTGCATGATGACTGACTGAATCCGTTTTGAACATTGAAGGTGTGGCTTTTACAACGGCTGGCTTGCGACTTGGCCACGGCAAAGGTTATTATGACTCGTTTCTGCACGGCCACAAGGAAGCGTGCGGGCAGTTTCCATACACAATTGCACTGAGTCTAAAGCAGCAAATTGTGGGCGAAGTACCAACGACAGAGTGGGACGTGACGCTTGATGAAGTGCTGTTTGACGACTCACAATGATACAGCGATAATAATACTGGGTTTGATATTGCCGAATGCCGATTGACTTCACTTTGAATAGTTCACTTCGACCAACATTAGCTAGCTCTCTTCAAGTCATTATTTCTCACGAATTAGGTGACAATGTTCTCTCACTGTATTATTCCACTGTGATGTGCTGAGATTCTTATGGCAACGAGCATTAGAGATGTGTATTCGTGCGTGCATCGCATGCTCGTACCAACAGTGTCTATGGGACAGACCACGACGGCGGTGGGCTCTCGTTTCGCCAAAAGAGATTGTGTAAAGTCCTGTGGGAATTACGTACTGTGCAAATTTTTGCGTTCGACGAAGTGCGGTCGCGTTGGAACATGAATTTCTTGCCCTGGATAGCACCCTCCCCCGCCCCCCCCCCCCTCAGGAGATGCTATCGGATTTCGGATTCCTGCGCTCGAAAATAAAACACCCTGTTAAGTTCGACATGTCTGCGAGGTCAAGTCGAACATTCAAAACGAATTACAGTATATTGCGTCCTAGTTGTTGTAACATCGCGTTGTGTGTGAGGCATCCTAGCATTAACGCAACTCACACAATAGGAACAGACACGAGTGTAGTGTAACTGTCTAGCTAGGGTTAGTGAATCTGAAACATTCCTAGTAACCAAGAGCGAATCGTGCTGATTAGTCACCGCAAAAGATCGACTTGACGAAGTGTGGTGCAGGGCTGGCCGGGCTGTTGACCCAGAGTAGCCAACCACCCGACGACGAGCCTACTGAATCGTTTTAAATCAGCGCTTTTCTCAGCGACGCGCGGCTTACAGGGCTCGTGTACCCACCCGGTGCGCAGATGCCCACGGCCTGCTTGCTCGTGCCCAGTTTGATGTACGAACTGCCGTCCGTGGTGGCAAAGAGTTCGGGATGGCCCGCCGGACAGTGGAAGCGCACCGCCTCCCCGCAGTCGTGCTTCGATCCTGGACGAATAGAGAGTACCGTCTTTTGTTCTCGAAAAAAAACGTATCGGCAAGCGTTCTTTTTTTCTCGACAAAAAACGCATCGGCTAGCGGCGGTGACGCGCGCACCCGGTTGACTGGAGTAGTAGGGCTCGAAGATGGCTTGCGCCGTGTTGCTGACCGTCCGCTTGGCGCGACGTCGCAGCACACCGTTCACCTGAGGAGCGATGGGAGTCACGCTGGGAGGGGGACAGCGGCACTGGAGCTTGGAGTTCGGGCACGCGTGGTGGTGAGGACCGTGACTTGTCGTTTCTGAAAAGCTCTAGTCAGCACCAGTGCGGCGCTCCATGTGCCCCGAATGCCTTTGTCGTAGCGCAGCAGCTGCGAGAGTAGGTAGAGGAAGCGACGCTCGCCCCTGTACAAGTGCTCGAGCCAGTGCCTGCTCGTCCAACTCAGCCTGGCCACCGTCTCGGACAGTCCTCCCTCCTGACGAGCGATGCAGCAGCGCCCAATTCGGACAGTTTTGTCAAAATCCAATTCAAAATGCCCACCAGATCTCGGTGCTCGTGTTCGCTCAGGCCGCAGCACTTTGGATGAGGCGCGGCTCTGTAGGGCTGCGCGACAGCGACACAGAAAGACACCACCAAAATAGTAGTTAGCAACATTCCGCTGCTGACTCGCAGCACTGAGGACTATACTGATTTTGCAGCTATATACTGGTTCACAGCGGAAGAAGTGTACTTGTATCTTGTAATCCACGAAGACGACGCTTGGAGTGAAGACGCCCGCAGCGTCGAAAAACCAATTGGCTGGCTGCCGCAGCGAATCGCGCTGGTGTTTGCATTCTTCGCTTCATGTTCTGTGCACAAGGATGTGCACCAGTACTGTTGGCGCCAAGCTTCCAATAGTGCACAGGGTGTCACTATACTTTTATTCTCTTCATGGGGCACTATTGAAGGGTCCGTAATTGGAGAACAGGGGTACGCAAAAAACAAATGAAAAAGTACCTCTACTCCCTGGTGGTAATATTGAAGGGGTACACGTACAATACAACTTTATTTCAACCTCGCCGTACGCCGGGGTACTATTGGAGGGGTGTGCTGGTGAGACACTATTTGATGAATTACGGTGTATTGCACTGACAGGAACATGCACAAATGTAGGTTTCAATGCTCAGGCTTGTCAAAGCGTGTTGTTGGTACAGCAATATGCAGGTGTGTCTTTCAATGCGGGTTCTAGAAGTGGGAGCGGAGTAGAGGCAATTTGGCGGGGCAGCAGCAACTCTCTAATCGTAAACATGTGACGAAATCAGATAAATAGTCCCGATCCTGGACTAGGTGTTGAATGTAAGAAGGGTGACGTGTTTTCGGCGATTGCGTCATACCTGCCGTGCTTGACAAATGTGCTTGCACGTTCGAGCGCTTGCTTGCTTGTCACGTAGTAAGCATGTACGTACGCACACTTTCTCTCGCCCTCTGAGGCGTCCTTTCAATTCCCTTCTTCGCCACTACTTCCTCCCTCCCACCTACGCGTGTCCCACCCGCCACACGTGCACGAGCGAGTAGAAAGAAAGTGGGCCGAACGCACACACATGTACGTGTACATACGGCGAGCAGCGCGCGGACAGCGGTCGCGTCGTCTCCTATCAGTTGCCATGGCGTGAGTCCGCGCAATTTCGGTGAGGCGCGCCGTGTAGCCGTGTCACTTTGGCCCCTTCTCTCTCTGCCGGCCCTGCCTCTCAGCTAATGGAGGCGCGCCTGCCCACCCCCCCCCCCTCCTCTGTCCGTTTCACCCGGCGGTTAATAGACAAGGACAGGCGCCGCCGCTTTTCATCGGCCGACCGGCCTGAACTATATCGGACAAGACAAGCCCCGACGACGGCGGCGCTCTCGAACCCCCCGATTAGGAAGGTGCCAATAACCCGAACGTGAGGCGGTGACAAACGTTTCTCAAAAGAACAAATGCCTAATCATAGATCGATTTTACGCTTTGAAGCACGGTGCTGTCATTTCAGAGGGAACGATAAGAACCCTAATATGAGGTATTCTTTTTTTCTGTGTGCAACGTTAACTCTTGGATCACAGGTCATTTTACTCTAATTCATTTTTTGTTACACAGTAGTAAATATTGTATGCGAAAAGTCAATTTGTCATCGCTTTGCGACTTGAAGTCCAACAACTGTCTGTGTGTTCGTGGCACTCGCGAGCCAAACGCTTATCGACGCGGTTTCCATGTACAGTTTTCGTCAGCAGGTCAGCCCGATCAAGCTGCTGTTGATTCTCGCGACAATTTGTGGCGTTATGATCACTTTGCTGATTGGTGAGTGTGTACCGTGTGCCGTATCACCGCCGTAAACACTCTCATTAGCCACCCCCCTAAAATAGCCCCTCTCCTTGGGCCTTTCAGTTTTTTAGCGACCCTCCTCTAATTGGCTGCTCCCCTTCCCTAAATGGGCCAACTTTTTAGTGGTCTTGTGGGTGTGTGTGCGTATAATACTGTACAGTGTATACAGAACGTACTACCTACGTATGTGTGCTTGTATATGCACTTGTAATCACGTCGGAGTGTACGAGTGTGTGAGAATCGCAACTCGCAACAACAACTTTGTGAGCAGCGTGTTGTTATGTACATATGTACCAAAAAACCTCTCCATTTGGTCAGCGACACACTCCAAACACCCCCCCCCCCTACGAGTGTTCTTCTCCCCTACTGCCCAAATAAAGCTAATAGAACCGAATTGCTATTTCGAGGTTTTACAGCATGTACAGTCGTAGAGTGCTCACGTTACGCTATGGAAGTTTGATCATTCAGTTCTCATCAGAATCAATCGGCCGACCGACGAATCAACTCAATAACTGAACGAACTGACCTCAACGCTGCCAAATGAAAATGTTTCACAGCTGTGAGAATGCGTTTACATACGGGTTGGCCCTTTGAATGCCATAATATGGTACTGTGCTTGTGATGAAACCGCTAGAAGAGTGCGTGCAGATGTCGATGTGATCCTTGTGTGTGTGCGATGCGTCGTGTTATTGTACAGTGGAGTTCAAATATTGTATTCCTTTTTCCCTGCCAGATAAATCCTACGTGCAGAAAAAGTGCCGCGGGTCAAATCACAACTCCGCCGAAGGCAGCAGCGCGCATGTCAATCGCAAGATCATACTATCGATTTTTTAAAGCAGCAATATGGACGCACGTTTGAGAGGTTAGTAGATATTGCGCCAATTCTTAAATTGGCGGAATTAAAAATTTGAAGGAACGTATAGTTAGAGTTCCTTCAAAACCTCTCTGTACTCGTTCGACGGCCCGCTTGCGACGGGGCGGCGCTCTCTCTCCTGAGCGTGCCGTCCCAGTGCAGTTGCTGCTGCGACTGCCGATGACGGCTACTTCTCGCGCAGCAGCAAATCGCGCTCCAGAGCAGCTTGCGATAGGGCACGACGACCACGTAGGTGACCAGGGCGTCGAACGTGGAGTTGCCCAGGTAGAAGAACATGAACAGGAGCACGTACCAGCGGGTCGAGTCGACCCCGTGCTCGAACCGGCGCAGACGCATCACGATGAAGGGCGACTGACAGAGAATGGGAATGGACGCATGGGAGAGTGTGCAGCTGCTGTTAAGACTGGGCAAGCGCAACGCACGCACGCACGCACGCACGCGCGCGCGCACGCGTTCGCACGAACGCACGCACAAACGCACGCACAAACGCAAGCACGCAAGCACGCACGCACGCACGCACGCACGCACGCAAGCACGCACGCACGCACGCACTCACAGCTTCAATGGAAAACCGGAAACATTTTTGCAGCCCAACACTCTCCCTGAAGTAGCGTCGCTCTCATGATCATCTTGAGCTCGTCCAGCCTTCTGAGAGTGGTGAAGTTTGAAGAAGACACACTGTTCAGCCGTTGTTTTCTCGCGATTTGCCGATTGATTTTGTAGAGCAGTCTGAGATTGATACCACTTGTGATCGTGAGGAGGATCAGGGCGATCAACGGAGGACCCATGTCCCAGATTTTGTTGGCAATGTCCGTCAGGTTACCTTTGTCGGGACGAACGGCGCGCATGACACCCTGAAACCGCTTGAAGCAGAAATGTCTGTGTACTTGTCATCCGTTGCACTGGACTATCGATCCTCGCATCAGTCGCAATTTTTAAATAAGCGCTATTCAATGTTAAGATGCGTCATTTACCAGTGGCGTAGGCCAGCCAGGAGGACAGAGTTTGTAGAAAGGAACCGAGAAGTTTTGAATTAAAAACCGCTTTATCTACCCCGTCATAAGGCACCCCGGCTACGCCACTGCTATCTCCGTATCTTCTACAATTGACATTTTCCATGCACATGCACTTGGTCACCTACTTGGTCCGTCATGTGCATGTCGAAGCGTCCAAAGAAGACGCCCTGGGGCAGGGGGATGAGTAGGGGAAGGGCGTCGCAGAGAAGGAAGAACTTCCAGAGACGCGACTTGTGGAAGACGACATCGTACTCGGCGGGGTAGAGGACGGCCCAGAGTCGACTGATGGTAACGGGTAGCAGAGGCAGGGACATAAAGAGGAAGCTGCACATGGCCAGGTAGCCGCTGAGCGTGTTCAGCAGCGCGCTCCGTCGGTAGAACGAGATCGGTATGAGAATGTTCTCGACGCACATGAGCAGGTCCACCGCCGCCAGATTGCCGATGAAGTACTTGAACTCGTGCAGCTGACGCGACTTGCAGACGGAGAAGCAGAGCAACAGGCCGTTCAGGAGAGCGCCGAACGAGTGCAGCGTGATCGTTCCGTACACGTAGACGGGGAAGTAGGCGGGAAAGAAGGGCGCGTCGGTGGAATTTTGCTCGCCGTTCATGGCTCTAAATTTAGAAAAACATTCGCATGAGTGGAGTGGCGCGAACCGCCGGTATGCTTGCGTCTGCATAAGCAAACGACACACTTTATCACGCGGCGCGCACGCTTCGCGTAATGCTGTATATATAGTTGTCCATCTTTCTGACTCGGACACGCATATCGCACAACACACACACGCACACAGCTCTGTCACACGCGCATGCATGCACGTGGATATCGGACACGAGTACACTTTAGACTAGATATAGCTGGCTATATAATCTAGCCTGTTTCTTCTGAAACAGAGCTCACTAATCTTTGTTGGGTTCGGGACAATGGCAATGAGAATGTGCTGCAATTGAGCTGGTGCACCATCTGTCAGATTTCATACTTACCCTACACCTACACATATCAGGGTGTACCTACACGACACGACACAGCAGACCACCTACATACCCAACGTCCCCTAACACAACTCAATTCTTCATTGGAGATTCTTAGAGGACCGAGCAGTGAGCACCTTGTCACTGGCGAGGCAATAACAATTAGCGAAAACAGCAAGAAGGTCAATTTTTAATTGACATGGCTAAACGCATATACCGTAATCCTTCTGTTCCCCCCGGGAACCAATCATTTTATTCTGGCCATAGGAGGGACGGACCATTGAGTGTTGTCAAGTTGTTCACAACGGAATGCCGTTTCGGGCAGACGTTCAAAAGCGTGAAAAGATTTTGGTATAGCGCGCAACCTACCGAGTCGTGTTCTTGTATGCTTGCTCACATCACATGGCTCGTTTCTAGTGAGTGTTCCCTTCAAAGGATCACCACTAGAGCTGCAAACCGACCAAATGTTCGGTATTTTCGGTATCGGTATATACCGAAATTGAGAATGGTCGGTATTTTTCGGTACGGTATATACCGCAATTGACAATTTCGGTATTGTCGGTATTCGGTTCGGTATTCGGTATTTAAATATAAGCGTGCGCGATGGGACAAATTACCATGTTGCTCTTTGCTTTCCACCAGTATCTCTTTCTTGGCCGCCTGGGTACTTGAGGAAAGACATGCAGAAGACTTTAGCAGCTGCTTAGCTTTGCTAGCATTGAGCGGCTTTTGTGGCTATCACGCAGATCAGGCGGCCAGGCCCACCGATAAAAAAAAAACAGCACGCACGATAGTGGCCTCAGCTACAATGTACGTACAATCTACAACGACAATGTACATGTACTTTCCAACCCTGCGACGACGAACCCAGACGCTCTCGCAGACTCTGATAAGTTGGCAGAATTATAGGGAGTAGCGTCAATTGGCTTGTCCTTTCGAGCGACAACTGGCATGTCGTTAAAAATCTATACTGCTTGTTTGTGGAGGGCAGCCACTGACCCGTTTCCGCTGTCAGCATTGCTTTCGCGATGCGGAAACGTCCCGAACAGAAGTTGACGTCAATAGCGACCTCTGGCCTTCGCTTCTTTCTGTTTTTGGCACAAATCACGTGCTGTAAACCACTGGAATCGCGTTTTGTAACACCGAAAATCCCCAAAAATACCGAATACCGAATACCGAAAAATTTGCGTCGGTATTTTCGGTTTCGGTATATACCGAAATTTAGAAATATCGGTATTTTCGGTATCGGTATATACCGAAACCGACCATTTTCTTCGGTATATACCGAAATTTCGGCCGAAATTTCGGTATATACCGACTTCGGTTTGCAGCTCTAATCACCACCGCTTTCGGCAAACGCCTCGCCGCCATCAAACTTCACCTTTCGCTGCAGTGGCGCCTATGGTACGGCCGCAAGAGCGCACACGCACAAAAACATCCGCTCCCCCCCCCCCCAGAGATAAGAGGCTCCAACAGTTCGTGTCCTTGCGCTCACAAAATACAACGTGCGATTTGCGATAAGAAAAGCGAGCTTTATTGGCGAGCAAACGACCGGCGACGGCGACTCGAATCACATCGCACCTACTATATCCCGGCGTCGGTGCGTCATGCAAAATTGATGTTTGCTGCTTGGGGTATGTCGTACATAGCATAGCACAGGCTATACCTGGAAAGCTACGTGCTCAAATAGCAAACAAACGCGGGTGGCACGTTCCGTCGACGGAGCAAAACTAGACGTATACGTGAGCTTGCTGGAGCGCCGAGGAACGAGTTGTTGCTCTCAGAACCATTTTATTTTTGTCGCCTGTGTTTCTTTGTCGCCGCGCCGCCCCAGCTTAGATAGGAAACCAACAGCTACTACAAGAACAACAACAACAGGAATTGCTTCGATACACCCAGACGGCCAATGATGCAAATACTATTCTGGAGTTTGCACTAGTGAGTGGAGTGGAGTGCACGCGGTAGCCGACCCTAAAAATAGTACACCTAGGTATGTAGTCTCGAGATATTTTCAGACGTATTGATGATGGATACTACCATGTAGGTATATCTACATCCGGATGGATCGGGTTTCGAGAGGCGAAGGAACACCAACCTGCATGCTGCACGCCATCTAAACCACACCAAAAAATATATTGCACTCAGGCTAAAATTTACAACCCCATCAAACTGCGTAACAAGCTGTTATGCCAAAAAAACTTAGTATAATTTTTTGCGCTATTAAAGGATATTTCTTAGAATTTACAAAAACTATTTATTTTTGGATGGAACAGAGCGTCCCACACAAAAGCCTTCCACCAAGCTAGGCAAGAAATATTCAGGCAAAAAGCGTTGTCACACTCGTAAAAACAGCATCGTTAGCACCAACCAAAAAAACAAAAAACACCAAACAAGAAGACAAAAGACCGTGCTGAATGCCGATCCCATCACACTTTATTTATTAAGGAAAATTTTGCAGGTGGCTGCAAAAAAAGGAGAATATGTGACGCTCCTTTAGGCCCAGTTTGAAAAAACGCGGTATTAAAAGTTGCCACTTCATCAGATGATCAACTTCAGTTTGGACAAACCGTGTATAATCGAACCAAGCGCAGCAACACGTCACATATTCGGCGTTTGTTGTGCGAGCCATCGCACACAGCCACAACATTACCACTATCAATCCACCCTTACAAACTCTTTCATCTCTCTGACGATGCGCATTCTCTGACGATTAGCTCTGCGACGAACGGTTGAAGCGTCTATAGCTAACAAACTTTTGGAACAAAACACCTAAAAAATGGCCTTTCGAAGAGGGCTGACAGAGACACGGGCATCGGAGCGCTCCCATTTGTCGAAAGTAACCTATTCCAAGTCCGGACGAATAACTTGTGTCATTACAGCACAGCGGTATCACGAACGGTTGAAGCGCCTATAGGTCACAAACTTTTTTTGGTCGGATTTGCCGAAATTTTGGTTGCCAATATCTCATTATGTGGTGAGAATTTCAAATGTCATGCAAGCGCCCCAGACATTCTTTGTAAAGCTGTTCACGAATATCAAAAAACATTTGGGGGTTTACTCGGCTTTTTTTCGACTTTTACTCTTGTCGGGTTTTGGCCAAAATAAAACGACTATGTTTCGAAAAATGACCAAATCGGCCATAACTATAGATCCGAAGCACCTAGATAAATTTACCTTGGGGCACAAAATTGCCATCATATACTGCGTGCTCACGCCAAGTTTCGTCCCAATCAACAGTAGCGTTGCAGAGCGGCGACTCTAAAAGTGTGTGCAGAACATGAAAAAAAAACACCACTTTTTTGGAACATTTTTGTACAATTTGTCTCAACGCGTTCGAGTACCAAAACGCGGGACGGCTCATTCGATTCCGGTCTAGAAGGCGGTTCTTTTGAGCTATCATTCGCCACAATCCGTTCAGGCAATCAAGAGTTATAAGCGACTGAAAATTCAACAAACCGCATTGAGGAAGTGCTCACATATTAGGGTTGTACGCTGCCGCGTACACCCTGATATATTGAATGGTTATGGTTGGTTGTATGGTGGTCCATAGGGATGGTTGAACAAAATCGCACAAGTCATTGTCATGGCGTATACACCTCTGATGCATCGCGTCTTCGCCTCGACGTCCACATGATGGGTCCACCAAAGACACTGCAGCACTGATGTTGTTTTTCTGGCGCGTGCACAATAGGTGCCTACACACGCTGTATTGTTGAAGAGTTGTGGAAAAAAGGCGATTGCAGTGCTGGGATTCGAACCCAGGTCTCAGGGTTTCCGGGCCTGGATGCTAACCGCTACACCACACTCGCACGCCTCCTATTCCACAAATCACGCATGATAAGCCAGGAGAAACGGCGGAGCCGGCATTGCCTGGCGTCAAACACCGCCCACCTGGATGTAACAATTGAAGAGTTGTGGAAAAAAGGCGATTGCAGTGCTGGGATTCGAACCCAGGTCTCAGGGTTTCCGGGCCTGGATGCTAACCGCTACACCACACTCGCACGCCTCCTATTCCACAAATCACGCATGATAAGCCAGGAGAAACGGCGGAGCCGGCATTGCCTGGCGTCAAACACCGCCCACCTGGATGTAACAATTGAAGAGTTGTGGAAAAAAGGCGATTGCAGTGCTGGGATTCGAACCCAGGTCTCAGGGTTTCCGGGCCTGGATGCTAACCGCTACACCACACTCGCACGCCTCCTATTCCACAAATCACGCATGATAAGCCAGGAGAAACGGCGGAGCCGGCATTGCCTGGCGTCAAACACCGCCCACCTGGATGTAACAATTGAAGAGTTGTGGAAAAAAGGCGATTGCAGTGCTGGGATTCGAACCCAGGTCTCAGGGTTTCCGGGCCTGGATGCTAACCGCTACACCACACTCGCACGCCTCCTATTCCACAAATCACGCATGATAAGCCAGGAGAATCTATGTGTCTGTACATAGAGACTGCACACACAGCAACGCAGTCGCAATGCACTGATTCTCTCTGCGCGCGCGCGGGCGTACCAACCATGCGATGCGTGCGCCCGTTTGCGCTGCCGACTTCGTTCAGTCTCTCTTCCCGTTCCGAAATCCCAATGCACAATGGACTGCCCTCAACGCTCTGGAGTAATTTCACTCTGCGCATGTCTCGTAGTTTTGCTGCTTCCACAAACCGTTGCGGCGGCCCACCCTCCAACGTTGCAACAACTCGACAGCCTAATCGGCTTTATGAACCGCACCGACTGGAAAAGTCCCTACTGCAAATGGATTTATTTGGAGCTGCTGCTGACAGCAAAACTGAAACTGGCTAAGACCCAAGGGAGCCGCTATGACGGAAACGAGGACATTTTTCAACTGCACAAGATGGGTTCGAGCTACATCTATGGCCAAACGATACGGCACGCTGATTGGCTCCTAACTGGACACCTCTGCAACAGTTTACGGCTCAATCAGAGCACCAACATGTCGTCTGGGGAGATTTTCTTCTGGCAATTAATGTTATTGTACATTGTACAAAAGTACACTATAATTTAGCAAAAAAATGTTCCGCGTGAATTTGATAAATTTGGCGCGAAATCTGTAATCGAAATCTGCAATATAACTGAGGAAAACTTCTCCCTATGCCACTACGCGTCGATTTGCACGATGGAGGTGGTTCTAGAGGACGATTTCGAATATCTCAATTCGGAAACATTTACATACTGCATTCCCACATTGTGCAAGGGCAGCGTGCGAAGCGCTGCGATTTCCAAGAAAATGCTCCAGACATTTTACAGTCGTCGGCTGGAAAGGAAGAAGGTCATTACGTTCGGCGACAGAGAATGTCAGCACCCTTTCTTTCCGGCCCTCGTTTGGTCCTATCCCGCCTCCAGAAATATTGTCTGCGGCCTCATGTCCATGGGAATGATTGCACTGTGCTTTCTGAATAAACTGCTCAAGCGGCAGCGTGGCAAGTTCAGTGATCAACTACAGAAGGCATTCGACATCAAAAAGAACTATAGCGACGCCTTCAGTACCTCGAAAGATTCCCTGCAAGTCATTGAGCTTCTGAGAGTCGTCTCATGCTTATGGGTGGTTTTGGGCCACTTTTTCATGGCTGTTTACGCGTTTTCGGACAGGAGTTCATTTCGCGAGCTCTTCTCGAACCGCCTGCTGGCGCTCCTGCCTATCAACTTCCATTACGCCGTCGACACTCTCCTGTTTCTCTCCGCCTTCTTATTCGCTTCCAGTTTCCACAAGACTATTTCAAGCGTGCACGACGCAAAATCTTTTTTCGCAGTCTATTGCCGACTGGTGATGAAAAGGTTGTTGAGAATCGCTCCCGCATACTATGGAATGTTGTTTCTGGGAGCGACGTACTTCCACTGGGGCTACTACTTTCCCATGTGGAAGACGGTCAATCCCCAACTGCAGTGCGGCAACTTTGCACCGAATCTGCTATTTATCAACAACTTTCTGGCGCCGCTCTGTTTTCCCTGGACCTGGTCACTAGCTGTCGAAATGCAGTGCTTCCTGTTGGCACCGGTTATTCTAGTGATCATGCACAGGTCTGCTGGCAAGAAGATCGACATCCTCTTACCCATGGCGATAATTTGCGCCTCATTGCTATGGAGATTGTATGTCGCCACGAAAGAAGATCTGGGACCCTTCATTTTGTTCTTCTTGGAATTTCCAAAGCGTCAATATTCGAACGACATAGCGACCTATTATCAGTCTCTATACGTGGCCACGCATAGCAGAGTTGCGCCCTATATTATTGGGCTGATATGTGGAACGTTGAAGAAGCCAGTCAAGTTAAACTCAATTTACGCACTATTGCTGGGTCTTTTCCTATTTTTCTGGCCATATTTTCCCATGAACGGTGTTTTTATTTTCTGGGTGGACGCTCTCTACGTCACGTTGAGTCGCCCACTATGGGCAATTCTCATCTATCAATTTTTAATTCGATTTCAGCGCGTGAAAATACGAATGCCATTCCTGACATTTATGTCGAATTTGTCATATTCCCTGTACTTATACCACGTTATCGGCGTTCTAATACCAGTTTTATACGTCCCCGTCCGTTGGTTGCCATTGTCCGTACCCACTCTGCCCACGATTTTAATTCTGTGGTTCTTGCCAACACTCGCGCTATGCGTTGCTATTTCAGTGTTCTTTTACTTGATAATCGAAGCGCCAGTTGCAATACTGCTAGGCAACAAAAGTGCAATGACTCCGAGAACTGTTTAGACGATTTTTGTTGCGCATCTGTGTACGACTCATATGATGCGCGTGTGCCACCTAGAAATTCCCTCGAGCACTGAAAAACCACCACGTTCATACATCGCGCACGACAACACAAAACAAGAAAACTCATTACTCAACTACGCGAGAGCGGAAACATTCGTAGATTCCAGCCTAAACGGCCGGGCATTACTGGCGGGGGGAGGGGCGGGGGGGGGGGGGTGCTAGGTGGGTGTTGAGACGCAAACAAAGGTCCAATAAGTGAAATACAAAGTCAGCGCTGATCACGACTAGACATACCTATAACTGGGTCTGGCAGAGTGGGGGGGGGGGGGGGGTAAATGGCACTTTTGGTGGGGGGTCTGTGGGGGGTCGCCGACCATTTTTGATTAATACTGGTACCTTTTTTTTGTCAAAATTGGTCAAAAGTAGGCTCTAAATAGTGTTATTTAGCTGTTTTATGGTCAACACTGAAAAGCACCAACATTTACTCATGTTCATCCTTTTTTAGACAGCGTGAAAATCCCTTGGAAAAATTCTGGGGTGTTGGGGTGTTGAAAAATAGTGGTGCCCCAAACCCCCCCCCCCAGTTACAGGTATGCAACTAGACCCACGACTCGTAGAACTGCATGATGCCCAGCGGGAGGTAATTTCCCCGCAAGCAACCAGTCGACTTCGACTTCTTCAAGCCGCACTCCGCGAACGGGCGCACGGGAGATCGATGCCAGCTGCTCTTCTCCCCTGCAACTTCGCACCATTGAACTCGCACTAAGGCCATTCTACACACGTGACAGATCCATGAGATCCAGAACCCCCTTTAATTAGCGCACACAATCCTCTCCGCCTCATAATTTGCCCAGCATCAGCTACAATTAGCCCCTCACCTAACCCTGCATATTAGCCAACCCCCCCCCCCCCCCCGACAAATTACTCATCGTCCACCACAGGCCACACCTTTCCGTGTGTAAGTATGTGCGTGCGTGTGTGTGCGTGCAAAAGCAAGTGGGGCGAGCTGGGCAGGCGACTGACGAGCGGCGATGACAGCTGGCGACAGCTGGGGCTGCTGGTCTTGACCGCGCAGCTGCTGACGGCGGAGGAGGCAACGGGGTGAGGTATCAGCTCGGAAGCTGGCGGCCGGTGGGAGGCACACAGCTCTTCCCAAACCTGCCCGACCTCGCGCCCCTTCAACCTCGGCCGAGAGCGGCGGCGGATACTCGCTCTCCCTCTCCCCAAAATTCCCCAAAATCGCCCGCCCTCGTGGCCCTCGATTCCCGCGCGCTCGCCCCCCTCTCTGCTCTCTCCCTGAGTTCGACCCTCGGCTTCTAACCCACGCTCGTGTCGCGCCGCGCTACTGTGTAGTGGACGGACACCTCTCTCTTTTCCTCCCTTTTTCTCCAAAGCCAGGACGCGCCGAAGCCCGAAGGCACAACAGTCGCACGCGCCTGCTTCTCCACCACTCTGCACTCGCGCGGCCCGAACTCTCAAAAAGGGACGCGCTCTAAAGCCCAGAAAACGCACAGAGTGACCGACAGACGTACCGGTCACTGCACAGGCGCGCCCAAATACTAAAACGCGCCACGCTAAACCATCGTCACACAGACGGCTGACGCAATTCACCAGCTACTGTACAACACTGGTTCGACTTGCGCCATAAATACAAAAGGGGATAACAAAGACGAAGGGGGAATGGGGGCGGGAAGGGGTAGGGACTTTACAGTCTCCCTCCCCAATTGTGGACTCCGTCCACAAAGCAGCAGATGACTGGGGAATGCCTTGGGAATGACGCACTTGCAAGGCCTTTAGCAAGCGTAGCAGTGGCCTAGCTGTCGCGTCTGCTCTTTTCCATCTCCCTTCTGACCTTGTACTCGGTCCTCCCCAACTGGACCAGGTTCTGCTCGCCATGCTCCGGAGCCAACTCAAGGTTGCTCACCGACAAGCACAGCGCCAGTGGGATGCCTTTCCGGTCGACCACATCCGGCACCGATTTCGCCCAGACTCTCTTGATTTTCCGGCAGTCCTTGTTGGTCTTGAGCCCGCACTGCGTCACAGACTGCCACTGGTCCATGCGCAACCGGCCTTGCTCACCCTGCACATCGGGCGCCTTGAGCAAGTGACCAAGCTCAGGGACAAGCATCTGATCGCAGAAGCACGTCTCCCGCACTTCGACAGCGAAGTGGGCCTCTCCGACCGGGCGATCGCCCTGGCCATGGTCGGTGGCTTCGCCGGTGATCTTCAGCACTTGCATGCCATGGCTCTGGATCCTCGCAGTGTTGGACTCCTCGTCACCATAGTCGGCATCAGGCAGCAGCGAACTGCTTGCCGTATCCGACAGTTCCACTGTCTCGGTGATCGCCAACGAACTGCTCGGCTCTCTGTCTATCACAGACAGTCACGCTCCAACAGGTGCCTGCTCGGCGAGCTGTTGCTCTTCGGGCTGATAACGCACCTCAGCATTCTTCAGACCGACCAGACAGGCGTTCGCCTTCCATCTGGAGTGCGCTTGAGCCTTTGAAAGTCTCTTCCGAGTGCTCTTTCTCCCAGCGAGATTCTGGTTCAGCTTGCTGTCGAGCCAAGAAGTCTGCTTGGCACACAGCATCTCGCTCTGGTGGTTCGACGGCCAGCTGTCAATCTTCTTGACGGGCGAGATGGAATGAGCAGATCTATCCAGCTTCGGCACTGCCTTGGCTCGAGACACGCCACCGTCAATGGTATTGTGCTCGTCTCGCAAGCGAGAGGGTTCCTCAAAATAAACGGTCCCTTTTGCATGGCTTGAACCATCTTTCAAAATTGAATATCTATTCTGACTTAAAATTAATGTACCTTGGATTTTTGGCTGGCTATTTTAAAAGCTCAAGCCAGGGAAAAGATACATATAAGGGTAAATTTGACTGCATTCCTTTGCAATATTTGAACCCAATTATGGAGCATTTTTCAATAAATGCAATTTTGAATTCATCAGATGTCAGAAGAGAAAACCCAATCCCAGTTAGCCTAAGGCATAGAGTTAGAGTTGTTTATTCTTATACTGAACCATTTTCCGTTTCTGTTTACAATTATGGTTCTTTTTTAAAGCAACTCAATATTGAAAATCTTAAAGCATTGCTTAACTCTTCTTGCCACTGTCATTGTTCTCCATATCAATATCACCCCTTGGGTCATGTCTTTACTGGCAATCTCAATCTGGTTGGCAATTTAAAATTGAGGAGCACCCTGGCCAAGGGGGCTAACTTTCGCTTAAATTTGGGTTGTAAAACTGAGGACATTTTTCAGGCATATTATAATGGCATATCCGCTTATCTGGCCAAACTCTCTAAGAGGCATCATAATTATTGCTTTGACAAATATTCGGAAATTATTTCTTTAAGATTTTGCAAATATTTTTCGAAGTTTACATTTCAGTGTACCCCATCTTCATCTATAGAGGGAAATTACTCAAATAATGAATTTAAACATTTATTGCTAGCCCTAAAGGATCTGCACAAACAATTTGTCATTGTCCCTGCAGATAAGGCAGCCAATAATTACGTTTTTATTTGTAAAAAATTTTATGTAATGGCCTTTTGCAAGGAATTGGGTGTTGATTTTGTTAATGGTGTTCCATCTATTGTGGGTAATGATGTATACAAAATGGTTCCATCCCTTGCTGAAGACATTCTTGACAGGCACACTAAGGCTTGCAAAACCTTCAATGTTCCTATCTCCTCTTGTAACATGACTTTGCCTCGTATTTTTGCAAATGCGAAATTGCACAAAAATCCATATAAATTCCGTTTTATAGCTGGGGCGAAAAATAGTTCGATAAAGCCAATTTCTGTGTTACTACTACATATTTTGAAACATTTTAAACGCTTTTTGCAAAACTATTGTGCAGTTATAGTTAGCAGGGGTGGTGGCAATATGTTTTGGTCCATAGACAACTCATACAAGGCTTTACAGTTTCTCCAGCAGAAAAACGCAGTCGAGTACTTGGTCACTGCAGATTTTGCTACATTGTTTACTAATTTGCCGCATAATGTCATCCAGTCCAATCTATACCAATTGGTTGATATGTGTTTTAGTAATGCCAAGAAAGACTATTTGTCTGTGGGTAGCAACGGCTTCTGTAAATTTGTCAATGAGGGTCATGGCAAGTGCTACTCAAAAATTGATGTTAAGGATTTAATTGCCACTGTGCTGCATGAAACGTTTGTTGTTTTTGCTGGTGTTCCATTCCGTCAGATCAAGGGTGTTCCTATGGGGGGAAACGCCTCTCCTTTATTGGCCGATTTAACTCTGTCCATGATGGAGTTTAATTACTGTAAAAAATACGTGCATCATGGCCTAAAGATCTGCAGGTATGTGGATGACATTTTGGTGCTCAATGAACAGGATGTGAAGCCTTTTATGGACAATATCTATCATGAATCTCTCACTCTGGAAATCACTGGTTCCGGTCAGAATGTTCCTTTTTTGGATTTGGATTTGCATATAGATGCAGGCACTGGAATTGTAAATTCTTCTGTCTTCCAAAAAAACGGATCTGTTCAATTTCGAAGTGGTCCGTTATACATACATGGATAGTAATGTTCCAAGCAATTTGCATAAAGGCATTCTGATCAGTCAGCTGATTAGGATGGGTAGAATTTCAAGTTACCCTGAAGCTTTCTATAAACGGGCAAGGGACATTCTCGTAACCTTCTCTGGAAGGGGTTTCCCGACTGAATTTTTGGTTGCTTCCCTTCTAACTTTTGCATCGCGGTATAGTGCCCTCTGGGGTTCTCTGTGTGCCAGCAACTCTAAGTCCACTCTTAAGTACATACAAAAGTTACTCTCGGATGTAAACTCGCAATTGCAATAACTTTGTTCTGACTATGGTCAATAGTAATCCAATGGTTATCTTTTAATGCCCTTTAAGCTAATGTTTTGTTCAGTTTAATTAGAACGCAATTCATACATGCTTTCTCATGCGTATCTATCTTGGATACTGTAGGTAGTGTCCGTTCTGCTACTGCCAGCTCATCGGTCCACAAAACTCGTTTAACAGAATTTGCCAAGAACTTTGGGGGCTGATCTTGGGAACTCAGCACGCCCACACTCATAATGGCACCGGCGCTTTCTCCAACGTAATTTTCTTTTTGGTTTGGATTTTTGGAGTTTGCTATTTGAGCTCCTATTTGTTTTACAATAGCAGATGGGGTCCACGTCTAAGTTCACTGTCTACTCTACTGCTTCCAGTCTCACTGCAGCGGTTCGGCCTTTGCCCTACGTCCCATGTTCCCTCTCAAGGATTTCGACCACTACGTGGGCGGTCAATTCATCTGGATGCTTTTCGATATTGGTAACCGGACCACGCGCGTACGTATCTGATCCACAGGGCTCGTTCTGACGAGGGCCCCCCTGTGGACAGCCAATTCTTGTCAACGGTAGGGCCCGAAACAAGAATTGGCTCTGCCAGACGGGAATTAATCGTTATTTACTTCGCTAATTTATTTTAATTTTAATTTTTTTTTTTTTTTAGGCTTGCAGATGGCTTGTTGCATGGTTCATTCTCTATTGCCATATCATTTTGCATTTCATATTCCTGTCTGCTCGCTTGGCTGGATTTGACGCCGCCCCTACAACTAGGCAACGGAGTCTTGCTCATAGCCTTCGTCGACACCGTCTTCGTCTCCGCAGTCTTCTCGACCCGGACAGCGATCCTTGTCCATGCCGTAGCCGCCCTGGCGACTGCGACTCTTCTTCCTGTGGCGGTTGGCGACTTCGGCACTCTCCTTGCCGTTCGATGGCGCGTCGCTCCTCACGACGTCGGCCTGCTTGAGACGGCCACTCTTTCGTCGACAGTTCTCCTTGCTCGGCCGGCACACCATGATGCCCTGCAGCAGCAGCAATTCCGGCTGCTTCCCGTGCTGCTCGTCACTTCCTCTGGACGCGACGCGACCCCTGTCGGCGCCGGCCAGCTCGCAGAGCTCCCTGCTCTCGAGACGTGCCACCTTCTTCTTCGGCTTTGGCCAGTCGCTCTTGTGCGGCTGCCACTCCTTCTCCAGGGCGTGGACACTGGACTCGTCCACTCTCAACACCGTGCCCTGGTCCTTGGTGAAGCCCTCTTCCTTGCAGAACTCTTGCAGTCCACTCAGAACGATCGCTCGCAGAGTGTCCACACTCGGCCTAGAGTGGGCAGGACTGCACTGCGCCATCAGCTTTCGCTCGCTGTCGGACTCGTTCTGCCTGTCGTGTTGAGGAAAGTCGCTCAACAGACACTTGCCACTCGGCATCGTGAACTTGAAACCGAAGGCCTTCAGAGCACCAGAGCCCATGATGCCCTCGTGCAGAGGCGACTTGCCCCCAGTGATCGTCAATGGCAGCTTCTTGGTGACTCTGTCGACCGTCACGTCGACCCTCACCGTGCCCAAGATCCTGACCTCGTCGCCTGAACTCAAACGTAGCTGTGCGCTAGTTCTCGTCACTTGAGCCAGAAAGTCGTCGACTCTCAAATGACTCATCAGGCGCTCCACGTTGCGCTTGTCGATCAGCAACGAAGGACCTGCACCGGTGTCAGCCAGAAGACGCACGTGCTGCTGACCGTCGATCTGGGCGAGCACGACTGGCGTTGGTCCTTGGCCAGTGTCGCCGTCTCCCTTCTCCACGCTGGACTTATTCCTGGCCAGCTCGTTGATCTCCACCCCGTTGCTCTCGAGCACGTCCAAGGCCCTGTCCCAGCTCTTCTCCTCCTGCTGGACCGACCTGGACTCGGCGCTGGGGGTAGGCGCGTACTGCTGTCCGGCAGTCGCCTCTCCCTCCCCAATTCGAGACTCCGTCTCGTTCTTCATCGGCGCCGACGGGTGGGTCTCGACCATGTGCGCGTTCGCGCCTCCGCCTCTCCAACTGCCTCCACCACCTCGCTGACTGCCGCCGCGCCCGCGCCCAAAGGGTTGGGTGGCGCCGCTCGGGCAGTCGCGTGCCATGTGGCCTTGGCCGTGGCAGTTGTAGCACTTCACTGGTCCAAAGCGCTTCTGCGGAAACGCCGGCGGTCCATCCGCCTCCTTGGACTGGCGAAAGTCGGCAGTGAAGCTCCTCGGTCCTGGCGGTTCCTCCTGTAGAGACGCCTGCTGCCTGCGCCCGCCGAAGGACTGCGACTCTTGTCCCGTCGCGTACTGTCCACGCTGGTTGCGCTTCTGAGACTTCGGCTGTCTCACTGGCCCTTGGCCAGACGCCCTCGTCGCCAGCTGCTCCTCGAGTAGCTGCGCCCTCTTCACACGGGCCTCGGCCATCTCGCCGGCACGACGCAACCACGTGACGATGTCGTCCAACGGCTGTGCGTGCATGGAGAGCAACTGCAGCGTGTACTCTTCCGGCACCAAGCGCATCAGCACCTTCTTCACTTCTGCCTGCCACTGCTGCGTCGAGTGGTCAGGGTAGGCCTTCGTCACGAGATCCCGGATCTCGGCCACCAGTTCGTCGACAGTCTGCGCTCTCCAGGTGAGCGCCTGCAACTGGTGCCAGTAGTAGAGCTCGTGGCGGTTCGCTCCGTACAGCTCCTGTAGCTTCCCTGCGATCTCATCGTACGACAGCGACTCCCAGCCGGTCTGCCACTGGTACTTGATGAGCGCGAGTTCCGCAGGTCCAGAGAGCCAAGTCATGAGGTAAAAACCCCATCTCGAGCGCGGCTCGTCAGCGCCCTTGACTTGTTGCTCGAACCGGAACAACAGAGCGTCCACCGTCATCTTGTCGGCAGGCGAGCCAGAGAAGCGTCCAAACTTCTCGATCAGGTCCTTCCTGTAGGGCCTCGCCTCCTCGGCCGACATGTCGTCGTCGCTGCTAGCGCACTGCGCTCTGTCGGCAGCGTTCTCGAAGTTCGGCTGCGGCACTCTCCCCCTTCTTCTCTCAGCCACAGGCGGCGGGTCCTGGTAGACCGTGAACGGTGTCACGGGCCTGTGCTGCCCATCTCCGAATGGGTTTGTCTGGGAGGCCGCTCTCTGCTGCTGTCGACGCATCTCCTCGCTGTGCTGTCGACGCAACTCCTCACTCTCGCTGGTCGGCACGACGAATCGGTAGCCGCCCGAATTCGCCGAAGTAGACGTGTCGACTGCGGCGTTCGCCGCCTCACTCTGCCGGTCGTCGAACGGACCTCGGTGTCCGTCGCCGCATGCGGGGGTACTGCACACTGGCAGCATCGCCGGCGGTGGCGCGTCCCAGACGCCCACGGCCCTCGCGCTGGCTGGCACAAACGGATTCGTGCTCAGTAGTGCGCCCCCTCTGCCGGCCTCTCCGTTGTCGACGTCGCCTCTTTGATCTCCGCCGACGCCAGTGCCCATTGTTGTCGACGGCGCTCTCTCTTTCTCTCTCGGCGCCTCTCTCACCGACGCAACGGAGGCGTGAAATGCGGCGGCGCCCGGCGCCAGACCCGCAGCGGCCGGAATGCCCATCGGCGCGCAAGACAACGCCACTCCGTTCGTCTGACCTTGACCGCCGGTCTTGTCCAGCGTCGCGGTCGCTCTCTCCGTCGAGTCGACTGGTGGCGGCGCTCCCAGAGCTGCCCGTGAAGCGGTGTCGCTAGCGGCGGCGCCCAGCGCCAGTCCCGCGGCCGGAAGACTCAACGGCCCAGCAGACACGCTCACTCTACCGCTCTCGCCGGCGTCGCTCCTCGCAGACGCGACGGTCGCTCTCTCTCCTCCACTCGCGGTCGCCACCGTAGACACAGAAGTCGACGCCGCTTGCCCTTGCAGCTGACTGACTTGCACGACGCCATCCACTGACGGGAAGGTCGGCGTTGAAGCGCTTGACAACGGCGTCGAGACGATGGGTAGCTGCTGCAGAAGCGACACGCCGGCGGAGAGGCTGACTCTATGTCGAGCCTGCTCGGCCTTTAGAGCCTGAAGCTCGGCCGTGTGTCCCTGCAGGAGCTCTGTAATGACCCGAAGCTGCCGCGCCACACTCCTCTGCGTGACCTTGTCGTCCTCCTCGGCGTCGAGCACCGTCGAGAGCGTGCTGCCGTTCTGCAGGCACTGCGGGCACGTCCCAGACGTAGGCGCCGCCTCACTCGACAGGCAGTCGGCACACAGCATCCTGCTGCAGTCGGCCTCGTCGCACTTCTTGTCCAGGTTCGACACTGCTCCGCCGCAAGCCCAGCACTTCTCCGCTGACTGCAACGTCTTCAGCTGCGCTGACGACTCTTCTCCTGTCGACACAGCGAGCTGCTCCGCGAGAAGGCTTCTCGACGCAGGAGGCGGCGAAGGAAGTTCTGAAGGCGGGCACCGGAAGCCGAATGCCAGGCCCTCTCCCTCCCCAATTCCGCACTCCGTGCGCGCTTCTCAACGCTCCAAGCGACGCTCTGGGCTCGGCGTCCGCCTTGGACTTGACGTGGGTGCGAAGGTCAGTCGCGGCACCACTGCAAAAGCAAGTGGGGCGGGCTGGGCAGGCGACTGACGAGCGGCGACGACGGCTGGTGACAGCTGGGGCTGCTGGTCTTGACCGCGCGCGCAGCTGCTGACGGCGGAGGAGGCAACGGGGTGAGGTATCAGCTCGGAAGCTGGCGGCCGGTGGGAGGCACACAGCTCTTCCCAAACCTGCCCGACCTCGCGCCCCTTCAACCTCGGCCGAGAGCGGCGGCGGCTACTCGCTCTCCCTCTCCCCAAAATTCCCCAAAATCGCCCGCCCTCGTGGCCCTCGATTCCCGCGCGCTCGCCCCCCTCTCTGTTCTCTCCCTGAGTTCGACCTTCGGCTTCTAACCCACGCTCGTGTCGCGCCGCGCTACTGTGTAGTGGACGGACACCTCTCTCTTTTCCTCCCTTTTTCTCCAAAGCCAGGACGCGCCGAAGCCCGAAGGCACAACAGTCGCACGCGCCTGCTTCTCCACCACTCTGCACTCGCGCGGCCCGAACTCTCAAAAAGGGACGCGCTCTAAAGCCGAGAAAACGCACAGAGTGACCGACAGACGTACCGGTCACTGCACAGGCGCGCCCAAATACTAAAACGCGCCACGCTAAACCATCGTCACACAGACGGCTGACGCAATTCACCAGCTACTGTACAACACTGGTTCGACTTGCGCCATAAATACAAAAGGGGATAACAAAGACGAAGGGGGAATGGGGGCGGGAAGGGGTAGGGACTTTACATGCGTGTCTGTCTGTGTGTGTGTGTGTGTGTGTGTGCGAGCGTGTGTGTGTGTGTGTGTGTGCGGCGTAGGTGTGCGTGCACGCACAAAACGATCTCCATGGGCCCAGTGCCATCACGTTGCAACCTATAAGCCCCCAAAATCCCCTCCCCTACAGTCAGCAAAAGAAGCAAATTAACCTATCGATCTAATTAGGGAGCCGACGGTCTGCTCAACTTCTAAAAGTGCTCAGTCTACAAATATGCCCGAATATTGACGGACATGTATCGTCAAAAAAAAATGGCAAACGAAACGAACGAACAAAGAAGCAGAAGCACGCACCCAGAGCAAGCCAGTGCTCGCTATGCTCCATAACATACGAGTACTTGTTTCGCGCGGACCTTGCAGGGTTGTGAAATGTCGGCACCCACTGACCGTTGAAGAGCGCCTGAAGTTTTGGCATCGTGCGTGGCACGCTCTCAAATGCATATTATATACTTTCACAAATGCGATTGACGCACCAGAGTGCCATTCGCAATCTCTAGCTTCTGATTGAAAAACTGACCCAGTGATGACTCGCCCCAGAGCTCCACCTAGATTTTGGTCGTTAGTTAGAGAGAGTCAAATGCGGACACTACAGACAGGCGGACGGACCGACACGCACGCACGCACGCACGCACACCCGTACACCCCTTCCGTTCGGCTCTGTTCAGCGTTCTCCGCGCGTGTGCCTACCTTGAAATGCTCGCTCCTCAAGTAGAAAAGGCCGCACCATCCGTTTTTAACAGCGATGGCCGCCTTGCTGCAGTCGGACGAGCCGTGCACCTCCAAGAGGGTGTAGCCGAGCCGTTTGAACTCGTCCACCAAGCTGTGCAGCTTGGGAACGTCACTAATTAGGTAATTGACGTCTTCGTCGAATTCCCACGGCATGATGCCGTACAGCTAAACCGGTTTGATAGTCAACACCACACGCGAACTGGTAGAGACAGCAGCAAAACAAAACCGACTTTGGCGACCCCCACTGAAGTGCCAGAATCGGTCTCTAAAAGCACCCGCTCCCGTTGCAGCGTAGAGAACATCGCTTTCGTCATGTCCGCCAGCTCCTGAAAACAAGCAGCCACTTGCACGGTATGTTAGTAAAATTTGTAAAGTGTATGTGAAATGAAAGCGAAGGGAATTCCGCTCTAAACGCCAGTAAATCGGGGCCCCATTAATTGTGGGGGGGGGGGGGAGTTGGAAGTAACACCATCCCGGCGATTTTTCTTGAGTGCTTCTTCCTCAGCGGTTTCATTTGCATGTATACCGTACTTGCCAATGTTCTCAAGTGTCCTTTTCGACGAAAATTGTATGAATTTGTGAATTAAATATTTTTATATAGAATTGTGCAGCCACCGTCAAGCAAAAACAGTGGTAATCCCACACGCCTACCTGCAAACAGCATATTGGTTTGGCGAACCCTTTCAGATGGGGGCAATCCAACGTGCTTTCCGCGCACTTGTATTGAATTTCTCGTCGATTAGGCAGAATAATCTTGTTGAGCTTGTGCTTGCTGACAAGCTGCTGCCAGCTGCTTTTGCCAAAGTCATTCAGTTCATTTGAAGATGTGTAGGACATGACGTCCGGACAGACGACAGAGCCGAATCTAAACTCATTGCAAACACTGCAAAAAAAAACAGACGTTTGAGATCTTCATGCCCAGACCGGGAGAGAAATATGCATGCACATGATATGCATCATAACTGGCTCAGGCCAAAGTAGGCCTTCGAGAAGGGGGGGGGGTCCTTAGACCCAAACGTCAGGTCCCATCGGGGGCAGACGTCCAGAATAGACTTGATGGCGTTAAATAGGTACTCTTGATGCGAAGAGCGCCATTTCAGTGCTCACGATGGAGCAAACAAGCACTCATA
The DNA here is from genome assembly GCA_030248085.1 of Paralinhomoeus sp. GSCO2_6. Classification (NCBI taxonomy): domain Eukaryota; kingdom Metazoa; phylum Nematoda; class Chromadorea; order Monhysterida; family Linhomoeidae; genus Paralinhomoeus; species Paralinhomoeus sp. GSCO2_6. The sequence continues at coordinate 54,783 of JASAMY010000806.1, forward strand.
CCATTTTAGACAGATAAAAACATTTTGGAAAAATTGTGGGGGTTTTATTTAATATACGACGGAGGGGAGGGGGGGGCAAACAGTCGGTTACATGACCTGTGCATGCATGTAAACTTATAAAGCGACCTCTCGTTTTGCGATAGTCTGATGAACAGGTCAGCAAACAGCATTTCCCCCTTGAATGCACTGTTGAGCGGAAACGCCTTCAAAAAGTGTTTCCTCATCAAAAACGGCCCCTTGATGTGATCGGCAAAGAAGCAGGACTTCACAACCATGTCATAGCGTTCCACAAATCGCAATGTGTAGTTTCTCAAAGTGAACTGATGGCCACCGCTAAACCAGCTTCCATCAGGCAACTGATAGCTAGAACCTGAACGCAGCAGCAGCAGCTTGAGAGGTATATCTGTTGATAAAGCCATACATGCAACTGGGTTTTGAATTTGGGGGAGGGAGTGGAGTCAGTGAGTTTTGAACCTAGGGGAGAGTCAGGGGCCTTCTGAAGGTTGAGGGAATTGGGCGACACATGTTGGTATACATAGGCTGCGAGACAACCTGATTATCAGGTCCTGATATTTTGGTAAATGCTTGTACATTTTTAAGCAAAATGCACTGAAACAACTCCTTTGGCCCAAACAGAGGCATCTCATTGGGCAGATAAAAACCAACCTGCCATGTCCAGCTGAAGGGCACGAAGCATATAGAGCAGTCTGTTCGGCTTGGACTCTAGCCCAAAGTCCCGTACATCCTTCAACAGATACACGAATTCAGTGTCAGCCACTGAGGCCATCTGTGTCCACATGTACGCCTCAGTATAGCTGGAGAGCTTGTTGAGAACTGATAATTTCTTGTCGTGAAATTGTGAGAACTTTTCAGGCTCACTCGTGATGACAACTACACCGATGCGAGGGTAGAGCCTCCAAATCGAGGCAAGCACTCGGTCCAATCCTTGGCCATTGTCAATGGCCGCCATTGTCACGGTTTGTTCCACCAACTGGTCACATGTGGAGCTCAGTGCATCATCAGAGTGCGTGTCGAAGCGTCCTTGGCACACTGTCTGCAGCTGTTGCAATGATTGCAGCTCCAAAGTCCGAAAGTGCGAGTACAGAGGCCTCAATCCGCTATCCAGCGCTGATGCCAACGCCAGCTTAGATTCCACACTTCGCTCATGACGATGCGCTTTTGAGATACTACGCACGATTTTGATCAGCAGACTGACTTGACTGGTGGGGTAAATGACACTCGCACCACTGTTGAAACTGTGGTGACCAGTTCGAGAGGTCAGAGATCGGCTGTTGTAGAGCAGTAGCAAGGCAGTGCAGATCATAGGTGGGCTCAGGGGTGGTCTAGGGGGGGTTCACCTCCCCCCTGGCTATGGCCATCCCGCTTTTTTGCGGGAGCGACCCCCCCCCCTGGCCATCGCCATCCTGGAGAACTTGCGGGAAACCCTCTCTCAATATTAAAAAAAATGGGTAAAGATGCGTGTTTTTGTTTCTTTTTCAGTGTAGTATGACCCAAAAACACCTGAAAAGTGGTATTTAGACCTTATTTTGACCCATTTTAGACCAAAACGTACCCATTTTTCACGTTATTATGGTGCAAAATCCTCCACTTAAACCACCCCTCCTCCAAAATTCTCGATCCCGGTCATTTTATCCGGGATGGCTCTCGACCCCCCCCCCCTCGAAACCCCCAGACACCCCCCCCCTGGCTTTTGGACCAATCTACACCTATGGTGCAGATTGCAACGAAAATGCACAGGTACAAAACCCGATTCAAATACAGCTTTGGGCAAAGCCAGCGCATACTTTCTGTGGACATGCAGCTATTCGATTCATGGAACGAACAGAGAACTCGTCATTTTGCGGTAGAATGCAAAATACTTTTTTTCTACAGAATGGCTAACGAGCTCGCAAACACGCGGTGCAAAAGAGCTTATCGTTAAAGGGCTTATTTATCGCGACGTAAGCTGAAAAGTTAAGTGCATTTTCAACCGTACCATGGAATATTACGGTAGCACGCTTTGTCAAAAACGGTTTGTAATTTGTGGTACCGTGTTAGCAGAGTCCGAGGTCTAAAAATAAAGAGTGGTTGTGAAACATTTTTTCACGAATTTTGCTGGATGGTGGCAATATGGGTCAGACCGACCAGATAACTGACTGCGGCTTTGTCTCTATTCAAAGTTGTGGTGCGCTTTCAATGTTTACCTATGAGAATGACGTGAGTGCTTGCTCACCCCTACCTACCCTACAACACACAAGTTATCGGTTGGAACTCTTTCAGTAGCTACCTATAGACTGTGGTGTGGAGAAGAAAGGACGCTGGCAACACAGCTGAACGGGCAGTGCCGCATCACCACATGGGTTGGTTCTTGGTTTTTATGATACTGCTGGGTTGTCAATGCTAACTAAACTTTGATTTCACTTATGGCTCCATCCATAGGTTGCAATGTTCCTGTCCTTAAAACAATAACTGCGTTGCAATTAGAATCACTTGATTGCAAACGGTTGAACCACTGATTTGCATGCCTAGCGGTCGCGAGCTCTGCTGATCGAACGGACGTTGACTCTGAGCTAGTCATTGATGACGTCACTCTTCGATTCCTCGTCATCGGCGACTTTGGCGGCAAGCGTCGCCCACCCTACTATACGAGCGTCCAGAAAAAGGTACCTGCAGTACAGTAGCGTACGCAAGGGGGGGGGGGCATTGAGAATTTACTGAGATTTTTTGCAACAGGGCCGGGCAAGCCCTTTTGAAATTTGGCCTCAAGGGCGTATGTAAACTCTTCAGTTCAACGCCAAAAATGAAGAAACCGACGTTGAGCAGTCAAATTTGCGCCTGCGACGCAAGGTGTAGAGGACAAGACTTTGGAACAGCGCTGATCTTTAACAAAAAAATGGGCATTTTTGGAGCACGTTGTGGCGCGTCTGTCACAATTGAGCAGTGTCCTAAAAAAATTTGACAGGTTACCTACCACCCCCTGTTGAAAAGTTAGGCCTCCCCATTGGAAAATCCTGCATACGCCACTGGACACATGGGTTTTTTTGCCTCAGCACGTTTGGTCCCACTGACTAGGTTGATACACGGGGTCTGGCTGTGTAAGGGGGGGGGGGCAGGTGCGTACACACGGCTGTGGAAGTTGGTTTGGCCTTCGAAAATCATCTACGGGCTGTTTCACGCTCCCCAGATTTCATAGTAATTGAGGGCTGGTAGTGAACATGTGCTTTAATTTCGCATACGCACGCCATCAGCTAGCAACTCAGCAAGCACCGCCACAACACACAGGTGGCCGCGAGCGCGGACGCTTTGGGACGCGCAAGGAGGACGCACTTTGTCCTCTCGAACGGCGACAACTTCTACTTTCACGGTGTCGACGGCGTCGACAGTCACCGATTCAAGGTGGGAACGGAATCTACCTGCAGTTTGACACTTAGATCACTCATCCCTGTGATAGACACCGCTGTGTTGCATCGGGGTTGAAGAGCATACTGTAACTGGGGGTTACCCTCCCCCACTATTTTTACAACCCACTCACCCCCCCCCCCTCCCCCAGAATTTTTCAAAAGGATTTTCACCCTGTCAAAACGGTATAAGTGAGTAGATTTATCGGTTGCAGTACTGTACAGTGTTCTATGACCATAATACCACTCAATAGCACTACTTACTACTTAGACCCAATTTTGACCTTTTCTTTTTTACCAAAAAAAGAATGCAAGGCGCGCTTACAGGCGACTTTCGAAGATGTGTACTCGGGCGCGGGTCTGCAGACGCCTTGGTACATGGCGCTGGGCAATCACGACCACCGAGGCAGCGTGCAGGCTCAGATAGACTACACCAAGAGAAGTACACGATGGTACATGACACTTATGTGCCACGCACGCACGCACGCTGGCAGCGCATGGCCTAGTGGTAGAGAATCGGCCTCTTGCGTGCACGGCCCTGGGTTCGATTCTTGATGGAGGCACTAGATCGAGGACTTCTCTATCCACGGATTTTCTCGTGCCGTCGCGTCGCTGCTCTAGATTACAGATGGCGTTCGAATGTCTTTGACTGAGTATGCGGCTCTAGACGGGAAGGCGTCATGGAGATGGGTATGCTATATGGGCCATTGACGGCCTCCTAGCGTCGCCCCAAATTCAGCAACGCACGCACGCTCGCACGTTTTTTTTTTCAGGACTCTACCGAACCACTTCTACAGCGTCGTATATCGCCTGAGAAATAGCGGCTTGAGCTTTCACTTGATCGTCATTGACTCTCAGCTAATAGTCGACAAGCAGCTGGCGAAATTCCAGCAGAAGTACGAAGAACAGAAACGCTTCTTGGAAGATAGGCTGAAGAACTCGAAGTGGGCGGTTTCGCATTTTGCAATTTTATTTTATTTTGTACTTCACCTTTGCTGACTTGCCCCCCCCCCCCCCCGCCACCAATTTGGAACTTTCTCCTAGCTGAGAATGGAAATGACAAAACATTCGTTAAAAGAAGTGCGGCCAAGTACCAAATTTGCGTTATTACAGACTTTTGCTCTTGAGATTGCCCCTCCCTTCTCGTCAGAAAGTACTCCGACAATGACACCCCCTTTCAGCGCCGACTATCTGTTCGTCGTGGCGCACCATCCCCCACTATCCGTCGGCTGTGGCGGCGACGTGGAGGCGATGACGGAGGAGGTGCTGCCGCTCATGCACCGCTACCGGGTATCCGTGCTGCTATCGGGGCACGACCACATGCACCAGGCAAGCTGACGCGCACGCACGCACGTATGTACGCACGCACCAGCACGCACGCACCAGCACGCACGCACCAGCACGCACGCACCAGCACGCACGCACCAGCACGCACGCACCAGCACGCACGCACCAGCACGCACGCACCAGCACGCACGCACCAGCACGCACCATCACGCACGCACCAGCACGCACGCACCAGCACGCACGCACCAGCACGCACGCACCAGCACGCACGCCCCAGCCCGCACGCACGCACCAGCACGCACGCACGCACCAGCAGCACGCACCAGCACGCACGCACGCACCATCACGCACGCACGCACCAGCACGCACGCACCAGCACGCACCATCACGCACGCACCAGCACGCACGCACCAGCACGCACGCACCAGCACGCACGCACCAGCACGCACGCACGCACCAGCACGCACGCACGCACCAGCACGCACGCGCCAGCACGCACGCACGCACCAGCACGCACGCACGCACGCACCAGCACGCACGCACGCACCAGCACGCACGCACGCACGCACGCACCAGCACGCACGCACGCACGCACCAGCACGCACGCACCAGCACGCGCGCACGCACCAGCACGCACGCACGCACCAGCACGCACGCACGCACCAGCACGCACGCACCGACTGCGTCTGTAAGCCAAAAGTGGAGGATATATGTCCAGGCATCAGCATAGCATCAAAATGGGTATTTTGACATCGTGTGTCTAAGTAGCGTTATTTCAGTGTTTTGTCATAAAATTGAATTGAAAGCACTGAAAGGGACGTAAAACAGCAAGTTTTGTCACTTTAGCAGGTCGGAAACAATGTCCTGGGTGGAGTTCCGACTCTCCCCCCTCCCAACCAGTTACGGATTGCCCCTCACGCACGCACCCACGCATCACGTTGATAGCAATGGATAGATTCGTTCCAGGACGTTACGCACACGCAGGACGACTGGACAGTTCGGTACATAATCTCGGGATTGGGCTCATTTTCGGGACCGAACCTGCACCTGTGGAGGAACCAAAAAGGAACGCTTCTGTACTCGTACGGTGGTATCTTGGGGCCGTTCGTCACACTGCGCGGCGGTTTTGCCTACTTTGAACTGTCACAAGAGCAATGTGACTTTGCGTTCTTTGACAAGGAAGGCAGGGAACTGTACAAGTCGACCATTCCAAAACGCCTTGCGTGATGTGTGACTCCTTTGCTCACTGTGCACGCACGCAACGTTCACAGGTGGTATTGTGGTGCGGAATTTATTGCGGAGAGAAGAAGCTAGTAGAAAGCGGAGCGGATTGAATGGGATTTGGCGAGATTTCGCGGCGAACGTAAACGCTGTCATCATACCTGTAACCGGGTCTGGTTGGAGCGGAGGGGGCGGTAATTGGCAGCTTCGAGGGGGGGGGGGAAAGGTGGTGGGTAGGCGTCCGAAATGCAACTTTTGCGTCAAAACAGCCGTCAAAATACGTACTTTTTGGTCAACTTAGGGTCTAACTCTATCGTTACTTCAGTGTCTTAATGTATAACACGTTACGTGCACTAAAAAACCTAACATTTTACTCACGTTTACCAGGGTGGAAAGGTTGGAAAAACTCAAAATAGAATTTTTGTATGTATGTAATTTTTGAGTACATTCTTCCCACGAATTCTAGGGGTGTATGTGTGTGGGCCGGGGGTTCAAACCTCCGAGGTGGGCGTGAGTAGCCATCCCCCCCCCATTCCCCGTAGCACAGTCACAAGTATGGCTCTAAGCTAGCGATACACGGCACCCCAATGTCGACTCGACAGTCATCAGAGAGCGTCTCTCTCTCTCTCTCTTTCTCTCTCTCTGCCAGGATATTAGAGCCAAGTCTCCATGAACTGGGTGTTGCCCACCGGCAGGTACTGGTCTAGGCAGCCGTGAAAGCCCCCGCGGGAACACTCAGCATAGCGACCCGTCGCCGCCCGACCCCAACCGTCTTCGGTGGATTCGGCTGAACTCGTCATGACTGTTAGGCTAACTATAGATATGCGGATATGGATATGGGTTTGGTATGTGAATAGGAGGGGGGGGGGTGGAATGGTCTTTTGAAGAACTGAAAGGAAAATGCACCAAAATAGCGTGCAAAAGGCAATGCTCAGCAAAACGTTATTTTGGTGCATTTGTGTTCATAAAGCCGCTAAAGCACGCAATTGACAGAACTTTAGAATTTGGGAGTGAGGGAGAAACAAGTGTGTGTGTGTGTGTGTGTGTGTGTGTGTGTGTGTGTGTGGGTGCGTGCGTGCGTGCGTGCGTGTTCGTTCGTTCGTCGTTCGTTCGTTCCAGTACCAGCAACTCACTCAAGGCACTGTAGTGTTCAACGTGTTCAAATAAGTCATCTCCAAGGATCGTCCTTGAGGCGTAAACTGGATTGTGTTCCGTGCCTACCCACATACCATCTATAAGTACCTAAACAAGTCGAAATGCCAAGTACTTTGCAAACATATGACCAACTATAACAAAGTCAGGGTTGCAATAAAAAAAGTTCATTTTTTAAATTAAAAAGTAAACTTGTTGGGAACCCCAAAAAGAGCTTGGTTTTGGTGCTAATAAGCAAGTTTATGCATGAATAACTACGAATTGTACCATCTAAACAACATTTAAACAACTTTTGCCACTCAGAGCTATATGTTACCCAAAACAAAAACGTTTATTAATTTAGAAAAACCCAACTTTTTACAAAAAAAAAATAATCTTTTGTGCAACGCTGCCTACAGTACCTTTGTCATTTTCGGTACTCCTCTGTACACCTTACGCCACTCTCCGACGTAGGGCATACTGTATATCTGAATTCTCCAATTCGAACTGCGCAACGCGTAGTAGCCACACTGGGAAGCTATTTGCCGCATAGAAATGCGTTGAGTTTTTGCTGAGTGGCGTTGAGTGGCGTTGGGTTTTTGCCGCATAGAAATGCGTAGAAAACTATTTGCGCTACCGTAACTATTTGCGAAAAAAATTGAAATGTGATGTAACGACGAAAACAGCAAGCGACTTCCCTTTGGCTTTTCAGACTTGGTGAGACACCAAGCAGTGTGGTTGGATTCGTATTCATCGACGAGGCTATAGCCTTTCTTAGTAAATTCCCCCGCTAGGGACTTGACAAACGAGAAATTTGCGTATGGAAATTGAACATCCGAGTCGCGCTCCCACGGTAGAATACCGTAGAACTGAAAGCGTGAATAATAGAATCCTTGGCCACCCCCACCCCTTCGTACCTTAGCAGCGCCCAAGCTGCTGCCCGAAATCGTTTCCAGCTCGATGCCATGCTTCTGGAACACTTGGAACATGTCCTTGACCAGCTGTGCCAATTCCTCGATGCAGCACAGCGGCATAATGAGACCCTTCTCCCAAGAAAACCTCGCCGACATCTCGGCGCAATCGAACTTGTAGATCAGACCATTGTCAAGCTCCCTGGGCCGCTGTGACAGCAGGGGAATCGTAAGGAATTAATTCCATTACGATATGCACCTTGTGTGTACCAATGGAATACTGCAGTGCAGAACATAAAAATCGGTATTAATTGATCCGAATCATGTCACAGCGGACCATCTGTGGAGCTGATGCTCACGAGCCACTGAGATCCAACTATCTCTTGTATTCTAGGGCCGTATGCCGTCCGCCATTACAAAACGAGTCTGTCTGGCATAGACGTAACAAACGCAATGGAACGTTGTGTGTTAATCCCTTAGGGTGCATCATTTGGAGATTGGCAATCACAATACGAAAAACAAATAAATGAACGAAATGGGCTGCACATATAGTGCAGTGATCTCAAAAATGACCAGCATACAGCCCAGATGCAATTCGTTGACGCGTGTGTAGAACATGACATCCGGACAGACCATGACTTTGAACCTGAACTGAACGATTTCGGCATTCGACACGATTCCGAAACCGTAAATCCTCCAGTAGTTGTACATTCGTCTCAATCTACCAAAGAAAATTTTGAGAATGTAGAAGCTCTCTGGTGAGAAGAGGTTGAAAACTTGAAAGTGGTAATATTTTGGTTTGGGTTTACTACAGGGTGGGCCAGCTTCGACTCCACCTCTTTGTTCAGGTATATCTCGGGGGTGGATGGAGCGATTTTGATGAAATTTTAAACAGGTAGTAGACAGTTAACTTAGACTTCCTCCAAGTTTCAGCGAAATTGAACCAGGTTTCAGTTTTCAAAATGGCTGCCGTCGAAATCGACGGATTTTTTACAACGTTTTATCACTGATCGGCAGATTCTTGAACAAAGTTCAGTGACGCATTTTTAATGGCCTCTTTGAATTCGGCAAGAGTCTTGCACCCTTGCGCGTAAACGACTTCCTGAGTTCGGTCGGTTACGGTTGGTTACGGTCGCTGAGACTGTGTTCTGTGGCGGCGCTTTTGTCACTGGGAACGCAACTTTGAATCGACGAATAACTTCAGCTTGATTGTCCGTTTTGTAAATTGTTTTACAATGTAAACGCGCTGTTTAAAGAGAACTTCTGCCGCGACATACTCGCCAAAAAAATGTTTTGTTTCAAAAGCAGCACAGCAGTTCTTTGAAAACACGCATTTTATCGTATACAAATTGTTTTGCGCGTAACGTTTGAATAACGTAATAGATCTAGCTGAAACTTGGAGGAAGTCTAAGCTAGCCTGACTGCTACAAGTATTTTAAATTTCATCGAAGTCGCTTCGTCCACCCTTGAAATATAATTGAACAAAGAGGTTGAGTCGAAGCTGGCCCACCCTGTATTGGAGGATTTACGGTATTGGTGTATAATCACACAAATTTGTCCTCACCCCACCTGTCTGCCTCTCGAAATCTAAAGTACAAGTCGGCGAACACGGCCTCTCCCTCCAGATTTGGATTGAGCGGGAATTCACTGTTCAAAAAGTGCGTCTTGGCCAGCACCGGTCCCAAAACATAGTCGTTGTAGACGCACGAATTGTACGAGAGGTCGTAGGCGTCCAGAAAGCGCACCGTATAATTCCTCATGGCGAACTGCAGGCCGCCTCGGAACCACCGACCGTCGGCGAACCTGCGGCTGCCGCCTGCAATTCCGATCGAAATTCCGCCTGCAACTTGAATTCCGATCGGAATGCGGAGCTGCAAACTTACCCACCAAGTCGAGGTCTAGATGTCCGAGCATCCGAAGCGGTCGGTACAACGCCGAGATGTTCGTAAAGTGCTCCACGTCTTTGGCGACGAACACGTATTTTGTCTTGACAGTTTTCAGAAGTGCGTGCCACATAGCGCCGGAAGTGCCAGTTGCGATTCGTATAGAAACGGTGGCACTTGTCTTGGCTGGCAGAGTCAAAGGCTTAATTAACGATTTGCGATTTGCGTTTAGTGCGCTGTTTCGATAAAATTAATGCACACGAACAGTACCTTCTGCGTGCCAATGACCACTCTGATGCCTTGGTACAGTTCTTCCAGACTTTGAACGATGGCGGTTAGTTGCTGCGCGCTTGGCCAATCGCCGTCCCTCAGTAGTAGGACGGTGACGAGATCTTTCAGCTTTTTCGATTCGCAGTTTGGATCGGGTCGGAAGCCGCGCGTCATGGCGTAGCGGTAGGTGCGAAACGAGGGCGGAGCTACTTCGGGGCAGGTCTCAGGCAGACCATTCCCCTAAAATGAAACGTGTTACAGCGTGTGTACTTAAGCGAATTACATAGCTTCGGAACGCGAAATGCAAACGCGAATTACAGCAAAACGTCGGTTAGGGCAACGATACAAGGGGTTTAGTCTGACTGTACCTATACATTGTCTAGATGCGTACCTAAAGTGACTTCCGTCAACGCAGTATTTGGAATATTGCCAAGTAGATACAGTGTAAGATAGCGAGTACTAAATTCGCTCAGAGTATTTCCAAGCTAAGTGGAAAACTGAAGCAGTAGCACACCTTCAACTGATCCCTTGTTGTCCCAGCCCCCGCGCCGTGGACACTAACGTCGGCACAATGATCGACGAGCTGTACGTGCTTTTCGCCGAGCAGCCGCCTCACAATGTCGAACGCCTGGGTGACTTCGACCAGCGTTTTCCCACTTTTGGCATATCGGTGCGCGGCCGACAGCCGTCGGCCCAACTTCAGCAGGAGGTTGAGGTCCGGATTTACTATATCCGAAGGATCGGAGGAATTCGTCAGGCCGCCCCTCTGGCATTTCTCGCACTCCTGGCACACGGGGCAGTTGCACGGAGGCACGGGAATCAGGTCGGGACAGTCGCACCGTGCCGGCGGCTGGCATTTGGCGCACTCCGGGCACCGAGGACACTCAGTTTCTAGGAACGAGTTTTGGGGCTTCGGCCTGCAATTACAGAATCACAAAAAAGTCAGACTCAGCCATTCCACCCAACGACAAAAAAGCCCACGTTTCTTTGCGGAAGCCAGTGGTCCATATTCCGATCAGGATCAAAACGGTGCCAAAGCAGACGAGCAGTTGCTTCGCCGAGACGGTCAACAGCATTGGCAGTCGCGCCCTGCCCCACTGTTGGCAGATGTGTTGCGCGGTGTTGTCTGCAAAGCTAGACGCGCTCAGCTAACTCGACTAGACTCCTCCAACGGACACGACAGATGCGCCAGTGAATCTGCTTGGACAAAAAAAAAGTTTGCAACGACGACAGCTGCGCGGAAATGGAGGGGGCTGGGGAGACGACCGGAGCTGCCAGGGTACACTGTCTGTACGGGCTCGACGCCAGACAGCTCGGCAAAGTCGTGTTTGACACAATGTGGTGCTTTGCCAACGAGAAACTTGCATCTGGAAGTTGAATAAGCTCGGCACAAAGCTTGACACAAAGTGGTGTTCGTGGCTGCAAAAAGAGGTTTCAGAAATTTATTTTGCCGATAGAAGCAGGCCTGCGCCGGTGGGCATCTCTGGTGCTCCTACAAAGGTCGCGGCCCGTGTTTTGGGGAACTGTTTATTTTATATTATTTTTATTTTGCGGTTACTGCATGCGAGTCATATGGTATTCGTATCGAGGGGAAAGCAATTTGGGGTGGGGGACAATCGTCCCAGGGACCCAGCCTAGATGATCAGTGCCCCCCCTCCACGATTTCTCAGTGGCGTTGACCTCCCTGTATGCATCAAAGCATCACACCACACCTATGAAACAACTGAAAAAACCCCGTTGACCTCAAACTATTCGAATAGCCCTCAGCAGACAGACGAGAGCGCGGCAACGCAAGCCAGACAGCGAATTGTGAAAGCAGCAGCACAGTGCAGAAAAGCGGTTGTAGGGGGCGCGGAGGAGAAGAAGAGCCGCCAGCCGTCATCGTGTCGGGTTACGGTTATCGTAACTCTCTGCGCTGCGCTCTCACAGGCGGCGGTTGCTCGTGCGCTCGTTTGCTCGGCTGCATCATCCGTCTCACAAGGGTGTCTTGAATTACTTACTGTGCTCCAACCCAGCCAACCCACGCACCTCCCCATACCAAGACCCCTCCCTTTCCCCCCCCCCTCCCTTGTCCCTCACCTCCCCCATGGGAGACGGTCTCGGTCACCGTCCCATTGCAAGTGATGCGGCACGACAGACAAAAACAACAAAAAAAAGCAAGAAAAACTCTCGCACGCAGCACACCATTGCCAACGGCTTGAATGGGCCGAAGGAAAGGCGCGAGCGGATCTCAGACGAACTACAGTACGGTGGCTCGGGAGAGCGACCGAAGCGAGAAGGAGAACGCCGACAGCTTGGGAGAGTCTTTGAGATTCAAATCACTCGAGCTCATGGCGACACTGCTGATGGCACTGCCTGTCGCCAGTGGTCCACCGACCCCGTCGGAGGCTGGCGCCGTCGGGCACGAGCGGCTTGCTTTCATGACTGACGTGCGCCTAGTACAGCAGCAGCCACCGACTACAGTCTTGTAGTCCCTTCCTAGGGTCCCAAGCAAAAATAGATAGAAAGGCGTGAAAGGAAAGGAACTCGAGGAGTGTTCGCGCCTAGAGCGAACGGTAGGCACCGTACTGCTTGGGAGGCGGGAAGCGCAAGGCCGATGCGTCACCAGTGTAGCGAATGAGCGGGGCGCAGCGTATTCGGTTTGGCACTGTGTTGGCCAGCACGTCTGTGTTACAGTGCGCGATTTGTTGCGAACTTCATATGAACCGTCACAATTCTTTCAACGTGCAGTGCACGTGCCAAGGGCGAAACGATTAAAATTTTGCAGTGACAGTCGCGCGCGTAGGACACACAGAAGTGTACATTGACGCAATCTTTGCTAATTGGTTCTCTTTGGAATGCTGGACGAGTACAGTTTCTTGCCCTTCTTGTTGTAGAAGACGAAGCAGCACTCCTTTTCGTTGAGTTCAAAATATGCAAATCCACCCCGATACGTGGCAAAGGGACCGACGATGCCGCCGTAAGAATAGAGCAGCTCCCCCTTGTGGTTCTTGCCTTTGTGGAGGTTGAGACCCGAGAATGCGCCCAGGGCGGTGACCAAATACCGCACAGTCCAGTCGTTTTCCGTATGAATAATGTCCTGGAAATGTGCGTGCATGCGTGCGTGCGTGCGTGTGTGCGTGCGTGCCGGTGCGTGCGTGCCGGTGCGTGCGTCCCGGTGCGTGCGTCCCGGTGCGTGCATGCGTGCGCGCGTGCATGCGTGCGTTCCGGTGCGTGCGTGCGTGCGTGCGTGCGTGCGTGCGTGCGTGCGTGCGTGCGTGCGTGCGTGCGTGCGTGCGTGCGTGCGTGCGTGCGTGCGTGCGTGCGTGCGTGCGTGCGTGCCCGCCGCACCTGATGCATGTGATCGTGCCCCGCCAGCAGGGCGGACACCTTGTACTTGTGCATGAGCGGCATCACTTCCTTGACCATCGACGGTATGTCGCCGTCAAATCCAACGGACAGCGGCGGATGGTGAGAGATCACGAACAGGTAATCGGCACTAAGTTCGAACAATTAGAATGTCTATAAAATTTCTCTAAAAATATTTCAAACGTCAAAAACTTACTCGGAAGCCTCGAGTTTCTCTCTGAGAAATCTGTTCTGCTGCTGGTACTTTCGAGGATCGATCTTGTGATCCGTGATCAGTGTCGAATCGATCACGATAAACTGGAACTTCAGCCCGCTCCGCTTCAGCTGATAATTGACGCTGTAGTAGTTGTGCGGCAGAATCCTGAATGGAGACCCACAATAATTGTGACAAATTAGTTAGGGAAAACATTTCAAATTAATCGTCGGCACCATCTTTTGCTCTTTTTTGTGTACTCAATCTGCGCCGAAGCATTGCCTTTGTGGTCGTGATTTCCCAGCGCCATGTACCAAGGCTTGTGCAAGCCTTTGCCAGTATAAATCTTCTCGTATGTGTTCTGTGAAAGAAAAAAATCGGGTGGGGCCGCACCAAAATAGCACCGAAGTTGGCGCGAAATCCCACCTCGAATCGGTGACTGTCGACGCTGTCGACACCGTGAAAGTAGAAGTTGTCGCCGTTCGAGAGGACAAAGTGCGCGTCCTTCTCCAGTGACAGCGCGTCCGCGCTGCGGGCAACCTATAGATCATTTTTTCGGAGATATTTCTCTAGTCTCGAACAACGTAAGAAACTTGTCTGTAGTGGTGTACACCGCTTGCTGTAGCCCGAAACAACGAATCGTTGTTCATTGCACACACCACTGCTCTATTTGACTATTCCGTTGCAGTCCTACTGTACATATGGCACAGAGGCCAAAGCTGTGCCCTTGGGATTGGAAATAAACTCAAAGGCCCACAGGGAGCGAGCTGCGGTGTAGGTGGGGCAGGGTGTGGCGGGAAGGTGTTGTAGGCGAGGGTGCTAATTTTGAGGGAGTGGCGCTAATTAAATTAGAGGACATACAATACTACAGACCTTCTTCTGCACGTTCGTATAGTAGGGCCAGTGCTCCTTGCCGCCGAAGTCGCCGATGACGAGGAAGCGTAGACTCGCGTCATCCACGACGCACACGTCAGGGTCGGTGCAGTAAGACGGATCCGCACGCACCACTGCCAGTCAACAACCAGAGTACAGGGTGTATTAAAACTATATGCACCCCCCCCCCCCTAGGGAAATGCTGGTTGGACGGATTTAGCTGAAATTCAACACAGATGTAAGCCCAACAAAAATACACGACCAAATTAAATTTCATGAAAAACGAACTACCGAGCGTCGAGATATGAGCAATCTTCTAAGGTACAGTGAAGTTTTGCCGTAAAAACATCACTGCGTGTTTTATGGCAATAATTTCTTGTTGAATGGTAAACAACTGTTTTAAACGAGTGTCGAGGGCCATGTCGCGCTTACGAAAGGTCAACGACACTGCCCAAGTGCGTCTCGTCGATGAAGCGGCTGCAGTGACTCTCCGAACGGCACGCGACGCAGGTGCACAGTTCATCACCTGAAAATGGGTGGGTCAGAAGGTGAAGAGATCGGAACGATGGGTCACCGAGCACTGGGACGGAGAGCTGCATGACGTGGCCATCACTGACCGATCCGACGTCGGCCGACCACTGCTGATTCGCCAAGAAACGGGTGTAGTGGTGACAGCAAGTCGAAATCTTTACTGACAAGATTTTTTCACTGTACCTTGGATGATTGCTCACATCTCGACGCTTGGTTGTTCGTTTTGCATGAAATTTAATTTGGTCATGTATTTTTGTTAGGCCTACATCTATGTTGGATTTCAGCTAAATCCGGACAACCAGTATTTCCCTAGGGGGGGGGGGGTGCATATAGTTTTGATACACCCTGTAGTTGCTTGCAGTACAGTAGACTACACTATACTGACTGGGTTTTCATTCGATTCGCACATGGCACACACAGTTTCTTTCAGGATGGGCTAGTGGTAGAGAATCGGCCTCTAGAGCGCAAGCGCATGGTCCACGGTTCAATTCTTGACGACCTACTAGTGAAAAATTCCCTTTCAACGAAAACGCTCTTGCTGTCGATGCCCAGGATTGCAGCTGGTGTTCTTTCGAATGTCTGTGACTTACGGCAAGTTATGTGCCTCAGGAGTCAGGACTGGAAGACGTCATGTGGCCTCTTTATTTAGAGTTGCCCTCAATCCAGCAACAACCACACACTTCTTGCACGCAAATCGACTCTGTAAATCATAGTCTGACTTACGTGTCGCACAGAAGGCCGCGACAGCCACACCGCAGAACGCCACCGTCGTCCAGTGCATGTTTGTTTTCCCGCCGAACAAAACGCTGTTGTGTTGTCCGTTGCTACTGGCTGACAGAGACACATTTGGTTTGTAGCGCGTCCTTTAAGCGAAAAGGCACGAGACATTGATAAGGCGTCAGCCCCTGCCATGGAATGCGCGGCACGGAAGTCACGCGACACTGTCTCTACCGGTAATAAAGTCCAACGAGCCGGGTTCGCAGGCGCTTCTCTAGGAGCGGCTGTGATTGATGCGCGCTCGCGTCGACATCTTTACGAGAAGTAGGCAGGCGGGGTTCGGTACATAGGAACCTGGAACGGAGGGCGTAGATTCGGAAGGGGTTCTCAGAACTAGGGAAAACAGCGGGCAATGGATGCTGATGCATTTTTATGTTTTGAGAGCTTGACGAATTCTGAGGGCGGGATACAAGTACGAGGGAGGGACAGCTAGTTTGGGGGAGGGGGCATGATGAGAGATAAGACCCAGTCAGCCCGATCCTGGGGGCTGGCTGGTTCCCTTAACGGGCTGGAATTGTCACTGCCGCCGGGTTGGTTCCGCTGGCCGGCAGCTCAAGGGACGTCCAGGACATACAGCTCCCAGAGGAGACCAACCTGCTGTCCAGACGGCTCCGACCCTGCCCGGAACGGGCTGGGGCGTCTCCAGGTCCGTAGACTCGACAACTGCAGCGCACACGCTCATGATCGTTGGCGGCAGCCACAGATAGAGTACTGCAAGTTTCGTGCGAGCGATCATTACAGGGGCATCACATGATCACCGCAGCTCCTCTCTCAACAGCTCGTCTCTCAACAGCTCCTTCTTTCTGCGGTACTCGGCGATACCCTCCCAGTGCTGGCGGCGTCTTTCGAACAGCTCCGCGTGCAGATTCGTGCAGCGCACGTTGTACACGCAAGCCACGCCAGCCAACGTCACGAGGCTGCAGACCTGATAATCGGGGGGGGGGGGGCTTTTTGTCGCTGCTGTTAGCAGGTTTGCACAGGGTTTCTATTTTTCGAGTGCCACAATTAAATCTTGAATAACTCGGGCAAACGACAAGCTATATCGACCCGCAATTCGAAAAAAAATTACCTATTTAATTGTTGTAAACTGTCCCGTTCTAACGATCTCCCTCCAAAATTTCGAATACCGGGCTTTTGTCGGCACAGGCTCCCCCCAAAAAATAACTTCTCGACCCGTACTCTTCCCCCCCCCCCCCCAACCTCCAGAGCCAATGAGCACCTCTCCCCCCCCCCCACCAACTAGGCCAGACCCCAGACACTGTTACTGTATGGGGAATCATACCTGTAACCTGGGGGCGGGGGTTTGAGGGCCCACTATTTTTCCAACACCCCCACTCCATCTCCCACCCCCAGAATTTTCCCACAAGATTTTCACCATGTCCAAACCGATTAAAGCGAGTAAATGTTGGTTTTTCAGTGCCGTTCAGTGCTATACGATGACCATAAAACAGCTAAATACCACTATTTAGAGCCCATTTATAACAAATTTTTTTCCAGAGTACCAGTATAAGGCAAAAAAGCCCGGCTACACTACATACACCCCCCCACCGCAGAATTTGGCCATTCACCCCCCCCCCCCCTCTGTCAGAACCGGTTACAGGTATGCGCGGAAACCCCATGCCGTGTTGCAAAGGGGAAAAATGACGACTCAACGGTCGCGAGCTTCTTTCGATTGAAGGCGACGAGGAAGAGGGGCGCGAGGGCGAAGAGGGCGCCGCGGCTGAGGGACGCCTGCCAGCAGAACACCGCCTTCTCGTGCCGATGCGCCGCCTCGCGTACCGGCAGAGGCAGGTGTCGCACAACTGTCTCGATGTCAAATTCCAACATCGGCCTCGACACTCAAGTGCTGTAACGCAGCAACCATACCCCTGCAACTGCACCCCCCCCCCCCCCCCTCCACACGACAAGAATTGTCAGAAGCTGCCTGAAGGCAATCTGCCCAAAATGATAGAAGTGTGCGTTGTGCGTCACTTCAAGTGTTATTGACCAGAAAACACAAAAAATGACGCCAATGACCCTATTTTAATCAATCGAAGCCTACATTTAGTGCAACAATGTCAATGTTTCATTCCGTCTATTTCAGCCCCCCCCCCCCAAGGTAAACCTGATCATCAATGCTGCCGTGCCAATTACAGGTACACCAACCACTCTGCCAAAAGTCCCCCCCCCCCCCCGAAAAAAAACTGGAGGGGAGGGGAGGGCGCTAGTCGCACACACACTGGAAATACGCACATACGCACACACAAATCGACCAAGTCTCGCCATCAAAAACTAATTGAATGTATGCTATACTCTTCCGTCGTTCCGCAAAGAAAGTTCCAGAGTGCGCCATGAGGCACAACAACGCTATATTTCGCTCTACCAAGGGACTAGCCAGCCATGATGATCTCTCGCAACAACTATCTCTGGCAGTTCAGGTCAGCGTTGAGTCGTCATCATTTGCATTTCCATCATCAGCTGATCGGGATTCCAGAGCCGCACTGGCCAGTTTTTGGGCGTGTTCGGCCCGAATGGCGTCTATTGCCTCTTTTCGGCGATTCTCAAAGATGCTTCTATTGGTATAGTGACACTTGTAGATCATGCCGTAGGTGCCGATCAGCAGCGCCAGAACGCCCAGCTGAACATACGAAGAAGACGATACAATACAATACAAATACAAAAAAAGCAAAACCGTTAGGTGGGGGTATACGCATACCTGTAACCGGGTCTGGTTGGTGGTTGGAGTTGGACGGGGGGGGGGTGGCACTTTTCGTGGGGTAGCAGACGATTTTTGGAATCACACTGGTACTTTTCGGTCAAAATCGGGTCAAAATAGGCTCAAAATAGTGTTATTTAGCTGTTTTATTGTCATATAGCAATGAAAAGTCCTGAAAACACCAATGTTTTGCTCACGTTTACCATTTTAGACAAAGTAAAAATCCCTGGGGAAAATTTTGGCAGGTCTGGGGGGTGGGGGGTGCTGGAAAAATTGGGGGGCCCCCACCCCCCCCCCCAGTTTGGGGTATGGTGCATGTAAGGAAGGAGCAGTTAATCGGAACAATTACAAAGGTGGACTCTCCCCCCCCCCCCATAGGTGGGTTCAGGAGGGTCTAGGGAGAGGGTTCACCTGGATAATTTGCGGGAAACGCTCTCACAATATTGAAAAAGTGGCGAAAGATGCGTGTTTTTATTTCCTCTAGCGTAGCGTGATCCAAAAACGCCTACAAAGTGCAATTTTGGCCTTATTTTGACCCATTTTGACCCAAGAAGTACGCATCATTTACACTCTATTTTGGCGCGAAATCTTCTATTTTGAACTCCCACCCCCACATTTTCCAATCCCGGACATTTTACCCGGGATGGCTCTAGCCCCCCTCAAAAGCCCCAGAGACCATACGTGCAGATTGGTCCAAAAGCCAGGAGGGGGGGTGGCTGGGGGTTTTAAGAAGGGGGGGGGGGTCTAGAGCCATCCCGGGTAAAATGTCCGGGATCGAAAACTTTGGAGGAGGGGTTGTGGAAGTGGAAGATTTCGCAACAAAAGAGCGCGTAAATCGGTGATGTTTGGTTCAAAATGTGCCAAAACAACGCATAAATAGCACTTCTTAAGCGTTTTTGGGTCACACTACAATGAAAAAGACCACAAAAACATGCATATTGACCCAATTTTTCAATAATGAGAGAGGGTTTCCCGCACCTTATCCGGGATGGTGATGGCCAGGGAGGGGGGGATTCCTCCCGCAAAAAAAGCGGGACGGCTATAGCCAGAGGGAGGGTGAACCCCCCCCCCCTCTACACCCCTCTGAGCCCACGTATGACAGAGACCCCCCTGGCTTTTGACCTAATCTACACCTAGCTAGGCCCCCGTTCAGTTACGCACCTATGTATGTATAGCCCGCCCGCCTCTGTGCGTGCGTTGAATCATTCGATTTGGACACGAGAGCATGCAAATTGTACATCTCTGCGAGCGCGCACGCGCGCGCGCGCGCACGCACGTACACACACATGCATGCACGTACACACGCACACACACACCTTTGTGTTCGGCAGACACGACCAAACCCAACCCCTAACCCCTGTTTCGTGTCCTAAAGACAGCGTTTACCGTTACTCGTTTGATTGGCCATGCAACAAACCCTGGCGGCGGAGGGAAATGGCTGTCCAGCCACCATACCGCCGACGCCGAAAATGACTCCCGCGCCGGTACCGAACATTATCCCTTCGATGGCGCAAAACCTTTTCACCTTCACCTCGGTCCACTTCTCCTTCAGACGGCTCATTAAACCCATATTTCCTAGTTTTCAACACGAAATTCCGTCACTAGCCAGTTTTAGCAATACACAGCCCACCTACTCGCTAGTTTTAGCATTTCAGAAATGAGGCTAGCAAGTTTTTCGATTCTACAAAGCTGGCGTCGTGTGCTGTCGCTCGCTGTCGCTACTTACGCGCGCCGCGGGTTCAGCAGAATGACAGCCACTCCTTCATTAGCTTACGCATGAGATATGCGTCGCTGTCACAGAATCCATATCCGCAAACTGACGTCACAAGAAGCCCACTAGAAATCGGAGAAAACTGTGTTACACAGTGTCTCATGGTTCAGATTGACACTTTGTTCTATCAAACATTTTTTCGCAAACATCCTTCGCAACTGATTTCCAACACCACAACCACCAACAACTATGTATGGCAGATAGCTCTGACCGGGAAAGAGCGTTGCGGCGGCACGAGTTGGCATTAAAAAAAAAACGAAATATTCTTGTTCTTGTTTTCTGACGAACACATCTCATACGGCGAGCTACGAGCAACGACGACGTGGACTCAGATGTACCTCGCGCAACACGCGATGCAGGAGTAGACCGACATTCGGAACGGCTGACAATTTGGGCAATTGCAGGACCCGTTCGGGTGCTGGGATTTGTATTTTGCGGAGAACCAGTTCTTTCTCTTGGCTAAGGCTAGGCGCCCTCTGGTTTGCATCGATTGCGCTTGATGGGGACGCTTGTTTTCCTGTCGCTGGAGCTCGTCTAGGAGTGGCGGTCCCATCCTGGCTTGTAGGCTGGTCAGGAAGTACCGATATAAACTAGGATCAAGTCTTTTCGCGGCCGTGGCTCGTCGAAACTCATCTTTCTGCAGGTCAGTTTTGGCATTCTCCTTTTCATTGCCATGGAATGGATATGCCGCGCATGATAGGGATAGAAGCAGCACGCTCAAGCCCAGAAAGGCGGGTACCATTGTCCGAACTGGGAAACGTGTCCTAAAGCTCCGCGAACTTTGAACTGTTGCGTGCAGTTTGGACAGTGCTGGTGTGGTGCTGACACTGGACAGAACATTGCTGAACTCACACTTTGCTGTGGCTGCTGTGCGCTGACTTTGTTGTTAGCACGTGTAGACTACAACGCACCTACTGACTGACTGAACTCAATCGGCAAATGAGACCAGATTGCCACTAGGGCGCCGCTTTAGCGCTTGTTGCGCTGGAGGCGGCAGAGCGACACTCCCACGTTCCAGCGTCCATCGCTTGGCTACGCCTCCTGTGGGCGGGGCTTGCGCACGGTGCAAACCTACATATGCGTAGAATGTACACATCACACCTATAGCAAGCGGGGCTCGATGCGTGGGTGGACAAGACCGATCAAGGCGGCGCGATACGGTTGGCTGACCGTCTCATCAACTTGAAACTCGTTTGCGCGCTGACGTCAGCATAATGACGTCTGGCTTGCGTCTGATCGAGCCTGATCGGTTCTCGGTTGTTGAACAGACCTCTGGCACTTGAAGTAATCGATCTGCACTCATTTTTGACCGGCAAAACAAACAGCTCGAATATTTGGCACGTCTTTTTTCCCACGAGCCCCAAAAGGAAAACACGTCTGTTCTCGCGGCGGGCCCACACAAAGCGGGTCATTTCTCAGCCCTTCTTTTCCTCCCTTTCCATTGTCGGTGCGCCCTGCCACTGCGCCTGAGTCAGCTGTGTGCTGCCGCGAGAGGCAAGAACCAACGTCAGGCGCGCTCGTTCATCGCCCCCGCTCTGTTTGGAAATCCGAGCCTCCGACGCGCGCTTGCGCTTGCGCGCGCGTTCCGACGCGATCAACACAACACAGCGCTGTCCGTCGAGCCGTCCACGCTTGCGAGTCAGTGTCAGGACTATTTCGTTTGATTGAGAAGATTGCTAGTGAGAACAGAGATGACGAAAGCGATTGCTCTACTCGCTTGGGTATGCGACGAGTCGGACGACTGTAAAATTTGACAGTTCGATGTGGCGGGCGAATTTTTAGCTTTGTGCAGTGGGCAGTCTGAGCTTGGCCCAGCTGGAGATCCCGAAGGATGTCCTGGTCCGCATGAGAGCGGCGCGGACTCGAAGCGACGTCGCGACCAATTTCACCATCGAACAAACCGTCACGAGCATGTGAGCGGCCGGCTCAGCAGCTTGCCGATTGCAGTCTAGAAGTTGGTCCGCTTCAGACGACGAGGATTGATCCCGTCTCCATCGAGAATGGACGGAAGCGGCAGCGGCCAGCCTCGACTTTCGGGCGCTGGGCTGGGGTGGAGTTCGTTGGCCGGCACCGACGACTCGGACGAAGAAGAAGACGACGGGGTGGAGGTGATCCACGACCCCCGCCAGTCGGAGGACACGTGCAACCAGCAGAGCATCTGCGTGCCCATCCCCGTCCTGCCCGAGCCGGGCACCATCAACTTCCCGCAGTGCATCGAGCTGCCCCAGTGCGTCGGCAGCTGCTGCGACGGCACGCTCAGCTGCCATCCGCAGATCAAGACCGACGTCAAAGTCATGGTGAGTTGGGCGCGCTCGCTCCGGCCTCTCGTTTTCTCGGTGCCCATTGCCCGCCCGTCCTCCTATAGGTGGACACGTACCGCTACAAGGGACTGGACAGCGCCGGCAAGCCCATGTTGCACATCGAGACGCGCGGCTTCGTCACCATGCAGAAGCACGACGGCTGCGGCTGCGACAGCTGCCAGGCGGGCTTGAGCACCGAGTGCAACGAGCTGCAGGTCTTTCGCGAGTGCCGCTGCTACTGCACCAACGACTCGGAGATGCTCTTCTGCACGGGTGAATTTTTCGAATTTTGAAAATAAAATACCACCAATTCCGTTAACCGTTAACCGTTTCGACACGAATCTTTCGTTCCAGAGCCGTTTACTTGGTCGGACGAAGAGTGCGAATGCCGTTGCGAACGCATGTGCGCGCGTGGCGAGCGGCTCGACAGATCCAGATGCATGTGCGTCGTCGTCTTTTTTTTGTTGTTTTTTTTTTTGCGTGAAATGTTTTGTTGTGCGTTCAGTTGCGTGCCGGTCGAGAACCGGCGACCGCGTCTGTCGGTCGCCCGCATGCCGAAGCTTAGAAGCACACGCAGACACCAAGAGCCTTGAAATCAGTCCTGAATTTGCAATGAGAAGCGCAGGTTCAAAATCGAGAGCAGGTTACGGGCTGTATATTTTGGTATGTGATTATTTTGGTGCGCGATTCGTGCAGTGCTCGACTAGTTATGTAGGTGGTGATTTCGAGTTTGATCCAGTGACTCCTCCACTCCTCGAATCGAATATTTTCGCGTGATATTTTACGAGGAAGAAAGATTGTTGTCATGTCGCTGCAAAAACACATCGAAGTTAATTCAACTGCACCTGCAACAACAGTTCGAGAGACGACATTGTCTATGGCTGACTGCGATGTCGTGTATTGTTTATTGTAGCGTTAGTATTGACTAATAAATCTGCGCTCAGTTTCGTCAGCTTGTACTGGACAGGCAGATGGAAGTGTCAACGCACCAGCCTGTAGACGGTGGCGCACCGGCGCCAGGAATTGAAGTTTAGAGGCACAAATTATTTGGGAGGGGGGGGTCGTGGGAAACAGCCATTCACAGTTTTCGGCTAATTTGTCAATTTTGCCCAAGACATTCTTTATGAAACAAGAATGCGGTTTCTGACCAACAGAGCGCTGCAGATACATGATGAGAGTTGCGGCGAAGTGAAGCTTGTAGAGCACAAATGGCGCCGTAGACAAATTCTGGTTTCTAAATTAAATGCAAATTAAATTTAAAAATTTTTAATATTGGCAAGAAGAGCTCTGTTCGTAATGGCGTCAAAAATACATCGTCTGCTTTTGAAAAACGCTTCAATAAAGTCCACGTGCAGGCTTTAATT
>JASAMY010000992.1:0-78391 GCA_030248085.1 Paralinhomoeus sp. GSCO2_6
CTCCTACGGCACTGAATGAGCACTGGAGCAGTGCTGATGGTTGCCTCCTTCCTGCACTGCTGCAATTGAAGTGCACATCAGAACGATCAGCAGCACTGCTACAACGAAATTCGCATAAGCAAGCGCCGTTAGCAATTTAGAGTGTTGACGATTTGTGTCTCCCACCAGTATACAAACTTGATACTGCGTCCATTATGCTTTTCCATTTGTAGTTCATAGAGAATCAGGGCCCATACGCGGCGGATGCCTTTTTGTCTAGAATTACCTAGTAAACCGCACATAGACAGGCTGCAGACTACGGATATGGGGGTTGATAAGTATCAGTGCACGCTCGGTTAGAGGCGCGCTATACACGACACCTCACTATGTCAGCGCCACGATGTCGCTATGTCCATACTGTTCATGGCACGATACCTCAGTACCTTTCCCTCGCTGTTCATGGCGCGATACCTCGCTATGTCTGCGCCGTTTCATTATGCAGTAACAAATGCATACAGTAGTCTATCAGTGGCGTTGAAGCGTTGTGGCGTCAAAACAAAGGTGTGGCGTCATTTGCTCATTGGACCCCCCAAATCCTTTGGGACCCCTAAAATAATGGCACAGTGTTGCCGATCCTTCCATTGGACCCCAAACCCCACTTTTCACATTGGACCCCAAAAATAATATTGGACCCCTGAAATCTGAAAGGACCCCTAAAATACGATAGCACCCACTCTGCATGCTAGAGTTGGGCGCGATATTTTTCAAACGTATTTCTAAACAAAATACGTTTCCGCCTGTATCGTATTTTAGAAAAAATACGGTCGTAGTCGTAATCGTGACATCATAGTCGTAAGTCGGAGTCGTAAACCTGTATTTTGTTGAATCAGCCTGCAATGGATATAAAACATTTGTTGTTAATCAATGTACCTTACATTGAACAGCATTTTGTGAGTTGTGTCGTGGGTAGACTTTCCAAAAGAGATTTGTTTTACATCACATTATTCTTATGACTGTTTAGGTTTTGCTTACAGTAGGTTTTGGATGCAGCGGACACGGACCAAACAATTGATTCTGCTAGCTTTTGCTATTGCTACATAGCTCCTCTTCATGCCCTCAATTTCTGCGTCGCGCCCTGTGTCGCGTTCTTAGCTCACTTTGTTGGATGCCAAATCTCCTGTCGCTCATTACTCCGCTTACGCACCACTCACCCACACACTCACCTCTCACACACACGTACGCACACACACTCCTACACGTCCGTTTGCGTGCTTGCGCAGTTTTATAGCGTTGCAGTGTTTGTTACTAATTTATATTTTTAAGCTTTTGCACACTTTGCTTATGGTCACGATGTGTGGTACATGTACATACGTACTCTAAAATAATACAAAGGATACGTATTAAAAAAAAAAAACAACGTATTTTTTCAAAAAAATACGTCGGTCCAAAGTCAAAACGTATTTTTCCCAACTCTACTGCATGCTCGCCTCGTCTCCCACTCCAGTCCACGCAATTTCGGTCAATTTTTCGTCACCGTACAGCCTATGATTGGAGTCGTAGAGAAGCTCCCGCTTCTTGACGGCGTCCACCAGACGTAGCAGAGCAGGTCATCGTCGGCCTGTGCGACAAACTGTTTGCGACAAACTGTGGACCAAAGAAAATCGAACGAGAACTGACCATCAGAGCGGGCGCAGCGCAGGTGACAGCGAAAGAAGTCCGCGTCGGAAAGACAGACACGTAGCGACCGACAGACAGGTGCTACGCGTTTTCTTAAACACTTCACGAAGTTACGACAACACAGTGCGCCGTTTGCACTACGTGTTGCAGCTTATGTACCTTACGTGCGCGAACATAGGCAGTAAGCGGGAAAAATACTCGCGCGGGGCACGCGGGGCAGATTTGCGCGGGGCAGCTAATTTGATACCTACTTGGTGGAGACAGTTCGGCGGCCGGCATAGAAAAAGCACCGAATAATAATTGCGATAGTGATAATAACTGGCATAGGATGAATGCCTGTCCTTCGTCAACTCGATGGAGGAGGCGGAAAAGTTGCTGCTACACCGAAGGTCAGGCGGCGCGGCGCTGCTGGACAGCGTCCCCAACTGCATTCCCTCTGGTCGGAAGGCAGTGTCGTTCCTCATTGACTGTTCCAACATCAACCACAAGGATTTGTACGTCAACTCATAGGGCAAATGGGGCGAGTCCAAACGCAACAGGAAGTTCTTTGACGAAAGTGAGCCAACTGTGTGTGAGTGTGGAGTTGGTTGCATGTGCATGTGGGCGTTGAATTTCCGGGATGCGAAGGTGCACTGGTCATAGACCAGGGCGGCAGGTCCTGTGCGCGTGGCGGTGGCGCATCAGCGAGTACAAGTACAGTCATCCCGACGTCGACGGCAACGCCTTCCAGAAGCGCCTGTATCTGCTGCATGAAAACACCGAGAACGGAGCTCTGCTTCTGCGCGGGCTCCTCTCCTACACAGGTGACAGAGAGTTCAGAATAATTGGCCCACTCAGTAGTTGGCGAAAGTTGCGGCGCTTTCGCAGGTGCGAAGGCGTCGAGCCTTTGGAAAAGTTGTCGCCGAGTGCGCACGGCAACAAGAAGGCGTCAGCAGCCGAGGGGAGGGGGCGGCTCCGTTCTACTGGACGCGGCCCAGCAAGCTGGAGGAGATGCGCCAGCCGTCTCCGCTAATGCCGCCAAGGAAGAACGCACGCACGCACGCACGCACTTAAGTGCATGCATGCACGCTGCTCACTAGCTTGGGAGCATGAGTTTGTATACATTCCGCGTGCGTGCGTGCTTGCGTGCGTGCGTGCACTTGCGTGCGTGCGTGCGTGCGTGCGCGCGCGTGCGTGCGTGCGCGAGCGTGCGTGCGTGCATTTGTGTGCGTGCGTGCGTACGTACGTACGTACGTGCGTGCGTGCGTGCGTGCGTGCGTACGTACGTATATGTACGGGCGTGCATACACTTGCGTGCGTGCGTTGCAATGGAACACGGGAGACAATAACGGGGCATCGCATCATTTAAGCTTGTGCTTCGATTTCACCGATTCCAAAGGAATCGGCACTACTAAAGAATTCCAGGAAGTGTACACCGGTCCAATCTGTGCCGAAGCACAGAAATTTCGAATGAAAGGCAACAAATTCAAATGAAGTGCTTTTTGAAACGAGCTTGTAAGATGTATGTACCCTTTTTTTTACATATTTTTACAGCGGGCTGAGCACGTCGCGTTGTCACGACCTCCAGCAGCAGCGAAGGGTCACTCAATTTGAAGTTGGACTCGAAGGCGAAAATTATCGGACGAGAACTTGCTCTGAGAACTTCTTTCCTTTGCAGGATTATCGAAGTTCTTGACTACGGGCTTGAAAACGGCTCTGGAAGGGAACATCATCTGTGTCATCTTTGTTCCAATGGGAATCCTCGCTGACGACGGAGGAGAAAGCGTTTGCTTCCTGGTCAAGGCGGAATAGGTGTAGGTGCCTCAGAGACATTCAGAACATTCGTGCTACCATGTGCGTCTTATTTCGGTTAGGAAAAGCCTCCCGTCTTGGCTACCCCACTACCTCTATGATGTACAGACAAATATGGCGCTTGCAATCAAATATTGCATTGCGTGTACACGTCTTTTAAACCACCAACTCGCCAATCATTATTCGTTGGCGCCGTAGTGTGTTGTGGCTGGCTGGCTGTTTGCATGGGAAGGAGTGAGTGGTTTCATCCTGTCTAGCTACACCCCTCCCTCCTTTCTGGCTTTCTGGCTGAGACTGCTGCCCCCAGTGTGACTCAGTGAGGGAGTGTATCCTTTCTGGTCAGAACATCTACATCCTCCATTCACCACTGCAACCAACTGAGCACAACACACTTCCCCTGTTTCCTGGCTTGACCAAAACATTCCTGCACAACAGGTAAGCAGCACAGGTATTCAGCTTGAAAGCATAGAGTACGATAATTGTCACTTACGTAATTGTATGGCATTAATTGGTTAGTAATTGCGATAATTGTATGTGCAAATCGTGTTACATGGAACCACGGTTTGCTGGTATGCAAAAAACACGTCAGGTAGATGGTATTTGTATCAGGGTGTACGCGTCAGCGTACAACCCTAATATGTGACGACTTGCGCGCGCGAGAATTCGGATTTTTGATCGCCTATAACTTTTGATTGGCTGAACCGATTTCGGCGCGTTATGGGTCAAAAGAAGCGCACTCATCGGGGGACCGTACGTGCCACAGCGCGTTGCAGTATTGCTGCGCGTTAAGGGGGTACGCCCGAAAATGTTCCCGAAAAGTGTCTTTTTTTTCGTGTTCTCCTCCCAGTTTTTGGAGCGCCACTCGCTAGTGCCGTGGACAATTGGAATGAAACTTGGCATGTGTAAGCGAACCATGATGGCAATTTTGTGTACCAAAGGAATCGTCTCTGCGTCCTACCAAACTCGAGATATCGCCGATTTTATGCGTTTTTTTGGACATAGTCGTTTTTTTGGGGTGGTTTCCACCAAGAGTAAATCTCGAAAAAGTGCCCAATTAACCCCCAATTTTTTTTTGATTTCCTTGAACAGTTTCTTATGAGAAGTCTATGCCAAGTCACTGAACCTAAAACTTCATCACTGATAATGAGATATTGGCAATTAAAAATTTCAGCCGAAAGTTCCGTGCCCTATAGGCTCTTTAACGGTGCATCGCAGAGCTTCGCTATAATGGGGAAAGTTGATCGCCCAGACGTGATCTTGACCAGTTTCAGCAAGTGGACCAAATTGGATGCACCAAAATGCCTCCCACCATTATACCGATAACGAGAATTGGCGATATTTCGGTGTGGTTAGGTCGGATGGCCTAAACATCAATACTAAAGTTGATGGCCCTTTGATGTTGAACATTTCATTCCTTGGAGCCAACACGCTCCGACGCACCAAAATATTTTCACTTCCGAGATAATCGATAAATATCGATATTGGTAGCTCGGATCACTTCGGCTAAAACACAAAAGATGACCGCCTCCACGTGTAGATCATTTTGATTCCTTACACCACTAAGCTCCGACGCACCAATATGGCGCTGCAGATCTGCACGCACGCACGCACACTATCAAATGGGCTGCTTCACAAAAAAAACTCGATGTGGGTGCGTCGCATCACTTCGGCTAAAACACAAAAGTTGACCGCCTAGTTATAGCGATCATTTTGATTCTTTACATCACTATGCTACGATGCAGCAATATAGCACAACTGCACACGCACGCACGCACGCACACACACACAATTATCTGCAGTGGCTTCTGTTTGTAGTTTCTCTGCATGCTGTGCCATTTGCTGATAGGTTATCCTGCTTTGTATCATTTGCATGACAATTAGTTGTGCACAACTTTGGTCAATGAAAAATACATGTGTACCTATGCTCACATTGGACTGGACTGGACGTTTTATTCGGACAACCCATTACACAGCGTAAAGCCGTACACCACTGCGACAATGGGGGGAGGCCGATTGCACACCCAAACCGCGTCACATCACATCACGAAATAGATAGATCGGTTCATCAATTCCCGCACACGGGTTTGACGAACTTCCTGTTTACCAGAGATTCAACGATATCGCCCGATTTTACAAACCTATAAAACGCTTTGTAGGGAAGGCTCACAACGTGTTCACTTAGCGCGTTCTATATGATGAGTGTCTCCTACTGCACTCGAGGGATTCTACCAAACATGCTACATATGTCATACATGGTACATATGTCATGCATGCGTGCGTACGTGCATGCATGTGTACGTGCATGCCTGCATGCGTGCGTGCGTGTGCCTGTATAGGTTTTACGCATCGATGTTTGTCTTACGAAAAAACACTGTATTAAGGAAAAATTTGCAGGCGCCTGCAAAAAAGGTGAATATGTGACGCTCTTTTGTTGGAGACCAGTTTGAAAAAGAGCGGTATCAATTAAGGCATGCCTCATATATGTATAGCCACTTATGCTTTGCAGCTGATCAACTTCAGTTTGAACAAACCGTGTATAAAAACCGAACCAAACGCAGCAACACGTCACATATTCGGCATTTTTTTGTGTGAGCCATCTCACTCACCCAAAACGCAACAGCAATCCTTTCACATCTCATCTATCTCTGGTCATTACCATCGACCTGGCACAGCCAAAGTTCCTACATAAATAATCGGCACCTTGCTAACATTTGTGAGATGTGGATTGCCACTACAGTTCAGATAGTGATGTGTCGACTGTAGGTATATACATACTGGCTGGCTGGCTGTACTGGCTACATTCGTCATTTCCTTTTTGGCATTTCACCCAATAACGCACTGCTCCTATGCAACGTGTTTGCGTGCATGCGTGCGTGCGTGCGTGCGT
Organism: Paralinhomoeus sp. GSCO2_6; assembly: GCA_030248085.1. Taxonomy (NCBI): domain Eukaryota; kingdom Metazoa; phylum Nematoda; class Chromadorea; order Monhysterida; family Linhomoeidae; genus Paralinhomoeus; species Paralinhomoeus sp. GSCO2_6. The sequence continues at coordinate 6,335 of JASAMY010000992.1, forward strand.
TCGTGCGTGCTTGCGTGCTTGCGTCTGCATAGTGGTTCATGTGCAACACCCTGGGGTCCTTCCTGTCTATCTCGCAACCACGTGGCGTTTAGTCATGCGGCATATGTGAATGCAGGGTGTTCCAGTCCAGTTAGGTCCTATAATTGCCACTCCTCCTTTCCATGCACGCGAACACAAAAATGCCGAATATGTGACGTGTTGCTGCGTTTGGTTCGGTTTTTATACACGGTTTGTTCAAACTGAAGTTGATCAGCTGCAAAGCATAAGTGGCTATACATATATGAGGCATGCCTTAATTGATTAAGGAAAAATTTGCAGGTGGCTGCAAAAAAAGGTGAATATGTGACGCTATTTTGTTAAAGTCCAGTTTGAAAAAGAGGGGTATTAATCAAGGCACGCCTCAAGCTACTTACGCTTTGCAGCTGATCAACTTCAGTTTGAACAAACCGTGTATAAAAACTGAACCAAACGCAGCAACACGTCACATATTTGGCATTTTTTTGTGTTCGCGTGCATACGAAGGTGCAGTGGCAATTATTAGGACCTACACATTCACATATGCCGCATGACAGAATGCCACTTGGTTGTGAGACAGACAGGAAGGACCCCATGATCTTGCACATGGAACACGATGCACGCGCAGGCTCGCACGCACGCAGGGAGGCACGCACGCACGCAAGCACGCACACGCACGCACGCGCGCACGCACGCACGCACGCACGCACGCGCGCACGCACGCACGCACGCACGCACGCACGCACTCACGCACAAGATGTAAAATGGTGCATTGCACTATGCAAACGTTGTAGGTCATCATTGGATGAAATGCCAACAGGAGAATGACAAATGGAGCCAGTACAGTATGTATGCATTGCCTACACATCACTAACTGCAGTGGCAACCTACATGTCACAAATGTTAACAGGGTGCTGATTATTTATCCAGGAAGTTTGGCTGTGCCAGGTCCATGGTAATGGCCAATGGCAATGAGAGAGATGAGATGTGAAAGGGTTGCTGTTGCGTTTTGGCTGAATGAGGGTGGCTCGCCCAAAAAATGCCGAATATGTGACGTGTTGCTGCGTTTGGTTCAGTTTTTATACACGGTTTGTTCAAACTGAAGTTGATCAGCTGCAAAGCGTAAGTAGCTTGAGGCGTGCCTTGATTAATACCCCTCTTTTTCAAACTGGACTTTAACAAAATAGCGTCACATATTCACCTTTTTTTGCAGCCACCTGCAAATTTTTCCTTAATACAGTGTGTTTTCGTAAGACAAGCATTGATACGCAAAACCTATGCAGGCACGCACGCACGCTCGCACGCATGTATGCACACACGTGTGCGCGCCCGCCCGCACGTACGCACGCTCGCACGCACGCACCCACGCACGCACGCTCGCACGCACGCACATACAGACATACAGCAGCAGACCGGAACGCACACATGCCCCAGCGTACCAAAAAAAAAGCAAATGTAGCGTGTCCGGTGGAATCCCTCAATCGCAGTAGGAGACACGCATCGTATAGAAACGCGCCAAATTCGGTTCAGATAATCAAAAGTTATAGGCGATCAAAAAAAGCCAAAATCCGCTCTGATACGGTGTACACCAGGACAAAGAAGTGCGCCGCGTGTTACTTGCAACCGGTCTGACAGACATGCGCGCACGATGGCGCGATCGAAGCGTGTGAGCGTGTGTGTGCGTGCGTGCGCGTGCAGTTTTGCTATAGTGCTGCGCCATAGGGGGTACATTATGTGCGTGCGTGCGTGCGTGCCTGTGCTTGCAGTTGTGCTATATTGCTGCGTTTTAGCATAGTGATGTAAAGTATGAAAATGATTGCCATGACTAGGCGGTCAACTTTCGTGTTTTAACCGAAATGATCCGGCCTACCCACATCGAGTTGTTTGTGAAGCAGCCCATTTGAAGGTGTGCGTGCGTGCGTGCACATCTGCAGTGCCATATTGGTTCGTCGGAGCATAGCGATGTAAAGAATCAAAATGATCTACACGTGCAGGCGGTCAACTTTTGTGTTTTAGCCGAAGTGATCCGACGTACCCACATCGAGATATAGCGATTTTCCCGGAAGTGAAAATATTTTGGTGCGTCGGAGCGCGTTGGCACTAAGGAATGAAATGTTCTACACCAATTGGTGATCAACTTTATTATTGACCTCAAAGCGATCCGAGCTAACCACACCGAAATATCGCCATTTTATGTCATTGGTATAATGGGGAGATGTATTTTGGTGCGTCCAATGCGGTCCAATTGTTGAAACTTTTCTAAGTTAGGTCCTGGCCATCAACTTTCCCCTTTATAGCGAAGCTCTGCGATGAACGGTTGGAGCGCCTATAGGGCACAAACTTTTCGGGTCCTTTAAAAAAGCATAAAATCGGCAATATCTCTGGATATACAAAGTCTAGACAAGAATCTTTTGGCACCACAAATTGTTACCATGGGTCGCCCATACGCGCAAAGTTTCATCCTGATTGCTTTTGGCGTTCGCGAGCAGTGCTCCAAAAACTGGGAGGAGAACATGAAAAAAAAAAGCCGCAAAATTGGAACATTTTTGGAACTATTGACCCCTTACAGTAAAGCAAGGAAACGCGTTATGGCGCGTTCGATGCCCCAGAAGAAGGCGGTTCATTTGCGCCATAACGCGTCGAAATCCGTTCAGGCAATCAAAAGTTATAAGCGATCGAAAATTCAAAAACCCGCATTGAGAAGTGGTCACATATTAGGGTTGTACGCTGACGCGTACACCCTGATACCGCTCTTTTTCAAACTGGTCTCCAACAAAAGAGCGTCACATATTCACCTTTTTTGCAGGCGCCTGCAAATTTTTCCTTAATATACAATGAGCGTGCTTGGCAGAGGGTGCGTTGAAAGTGTGAGCACCTCTTTCTCTAAAGAGGGCACCGCCACGCGCTTTAGACAGAAGACACCTTTTGAAGCCAACCACAAATGCATCGCTCGATGTCACGGCGTATGTATGTTTGCGAATCACTGATATGATTCCCTGCTGCATTCTCAACATGTAGAGAAGCCGACTTCTGCGTTCACCGCCACAGGCGGCACCACTCGTCGGGACGCGCCTGTTGCATGAGAATTTGATAAACCATTACAGCAGAATATACATACTTACATCTTACGTAGTCACATCAATATTATGGATAGGGAAGAATCTGTTCACAATGCAAAGCTGACAACACAGGTACAGACACATATCACATGTGAGGTTCACAGGAATTGGCGCCCTTTCGCCGTCATTACCGTACGATAGCCGCCGCGCAAGCAGAAATCTTGTGTTGCCTCCTCGCGGTGCAGACAAATATCGCATCTGTAATAAATTACACGTTATGGTTCGCCCGCTTGGGACACCAAATGGACGCTGCAAGAGGCTTCTGCGCATGCGCAGCACGGTGAGCTGCGTTGCGATGTTACTACCAACTCTAAATACCCTTGAGATGAGCACGTTGGTGCGCTCAAGCGGAGAGCACTCACGCGGGCTTGAGGGCCCCTCCAATGGGAAGCTACTGAAAGCGGGAGGGGACGCGGGAGGGGACGGGGAGGGGTATTAATTCAAGTGAGGCAAGCTTGCTTTCCTGGCTGGGGTCATGGAACACGTGTCGAACAAAGTCAATGGCCAAGCGAATTCCGGCGAAAAGGGGTTTTTGAATTCTGATTTACAATTTTTGATTTGGAATTGAATTTTGAATTAAGCGATTCAAAATGTAAGTCTACAGACTTGCCCCCCCCCCCCTGCAATCGAACGGGGACTGACAGCTGAGTGGACACTGGCACGTCTGTCAGACCCTAGGCGCAGCACTTGTACGCGCGACCACGACGGCGGCCAGGACGAAGCCGTTGAACCACGCCGAGTGCGGCAGTCCGCCGAGCATGGCCTGGGCCTGCTCTAGGTGTCCCTGCACCTCCCGCTTGGACCGGTGACCGCGGCCTTCGCCGCCTTCTCGGCTCCCGCCTGGACCCTCGGGAAGAACGTGTTGGTCCCGTAGACGTCCAGGCCGTCCATTTCTTTTTTCCGTGACCGTTCTGCAAATAGGTAGTCACGCTGAGCGCCACTGTAGGCGACTTTTGCAAGTTAGTTTTGCAAGTTACGTGCGTGCGCGTGTGAGCGCGTGCGCGCTCGCGTGTTGCGTGCGCGCGTGCCTGCGTGCGCGCGTACGTGTTGTGCATGCTGCGCGCGTGCGTGCGTACTGCGTGCGCGCCTACCTGCCTGCGTGTGCGCGCGCTTACTTGTGCGCGTGCGTGCCTGCCTGCCTGCCTGCGTGCTTGCGGGCGTGCTGCCGGCATGCGTGCATGCTGTGGGCATGCGTGCGTGCGTATACCTGCCTGCCTGCGTGCTTGTGTGCGCGTGCGTGCGTGTGTGCGCGCGTACGTGCGCCCTGTGTGAGCACAGACCAATCAAATACAGTTCAGGTGCATGTATACAGGGTGTCCCGTCCTCCTGTCGCACCTTTTGTCAAAGTATAACTCGGGTCTGGGAGAACCGATTTGAACCAAATTTTAAGCACTTATAGCAAGTAGTCCAACTTAGGTTTTCGCTTAGTTTTAAGCAAATTGGCTGCACCATTTCAAAGTTACACCGTTGCAAGCAAATTGTTGCGTTTTTCATATTATTTTGTCTTTTTTATTTCTAAGACCTGTTTTCGGTAAAACGTCAAGCCACCAATTTACATGGGACATGCGGGCCTTTCTTGTTAAACGGCTTCATAAGGTGCATATTGAAGAAAAAAAAACAATCAGTAGGTTTAAAGTTGAATATCCCTTACCAAAGTTGCCAATGAGGAACCGTTGCAGCGACTGTAAAATGAGTTGAAGAAACCCGCTCTGTGGGCGCTCATCCTCATAGAATGCGAAAACCAGCAAGAACTGGCTCTACTGTGCAACACATGTTGCAGCGACGATTGAGAAACCGCCAAAAAGTCAACTCATCAGCTATTGCCTCTCAATTTGGCCTCGCCACAGAAAAATATGGACGTTAATTCGACGTCCATCTATTTAATTGCGTCGCGTCCATCTAATTTGACGACACGTCCATCTAATTTGCGCAATTGACGATACGTCCATCTAATTGTTGCTACGTCCATCTAATGTGACTACACGTCCATCTAATTGAATGACACGTCCATCTAATATGACGGCGCGTCCATCCAAAAGGCAAGCTACCAGCGGCCGCTGGATGGAAACCGGCAATGGTCAAGCAGCGAACAGCAATATATTGTACCGATATCAACGGACGGGCACCGCAAAGCGGCGGGCAATACATGTTGATCTAACAATGTAAGACAGCACCGAGCCGGAGCAGAGAAGCGGATGGCGCACCAGGGGCGGTCGGTCAATTGATGGGTGACAATCTAAGCTGATCAGATTCAAGCACGAGTAGACGATTGCTGAGACGATCGTTAGCTTTGTTTCGCCTTCCACTCCCTTAATATGGAGCAAGTGCCCAGCCCCAAATCAAGCCGCGCTTGGGCCCCAATCTAGTGTACGAGCTCGATCGCCGTTTCGCCACCGCCGCGCTCGCCCTTGACTGGCTCAGCTTCCAGTCTGACTTCTGCAAGCACGTGGAGAAGGTCACCAAGGACGGCAAGAAGATGCGCCTGCCCGCGGACAGATCAGATGCTGATCCAAAACCCGCGGACATCACGCACTGCGTGCCAGGCCGCCTGCCAGGCGTTCCATTCGCGGAGTGGCGACAACGCAGCGCGGACTGTTCCTGGAGTGACTGGGACGAGTTCAAGAGAGACCGCTCTGCCTTCTAGCTGGTGCAGCTGGAAGGCGACGACTGGCAGAGTTGCGGTTGCGACTGTCCCGTCTTCTCGAAACACAGGATCTGCAAAGCGTAGCCTCAGCGTGCCGATCCGTGTCCGCGTCCCTGGCGTCGAAGTTTCTGTCGCCCCAAAGCAGATCGCCTCGGCGCCAAAAAGCGCCGCGGCCGCCCCAGCAGCAGCGCGCCCAAATTAGATGGACGTGTCACGCAAATTAGCTGGACGTCTCGCTCATATTAGCTGGACGTAAATTCAAAATTAGATGGACGTGTCACGCATTTCAGATGGACGTGTACACCGAATTAGCTGGACGTAAATATTATCCCCGAAAAATATCGCCTCGTCCACTTGACAACGTGTAACTTCGAAACGGTACAGCCGATTTGGTTGAAACTTAGCAAAAGCCTAAGTTGAACTACTTGCTATAAGTGCTTAAAATTTGGTTCGAATCGGTTCTCCCAGACCCGAATTACGCTTTGACGAAAGGTGCGACAGGAGGGCGGGACACCCTGTACATACTCATAGACTCACAGCGGTCGGCGTCTGAGCCAAGAGGCCGGCGTGGCCCCGACGGCGACGACGATCACGCACACGGCCGCAGCGACGTGCAGCTGGTTCATACGTGTACTGGTGGTGGTAGTGGTTGTGATGGTTGTACTTGTCGGTCTGTCGGAACGGGTGGTGCCAAATTAATGTAGCGTCCCGCACTTCAAAGCGACGACTTGGCAGCTCGCGCGACCATGGGGTGGGGGCAGGTTCGGGTCGTCAGCTATATGTAGGTACAGGTACAGTACCAAATCAGAGGGGCTGGGGCGTAGCAGTTTGGAGCAGGCCAGGCAGGCCAGAAGGTTCGAAAGGCCTGCGGCCGGAGTAACTGCCACGACTGTGCAGCACTCAGGGCAATTGTCGAGGAGGTTTGGGGACGCACACACAAACTCGCGGCGCCGCTCGCGCTTCCTACAGGAGGGCACGCCCTGCGGCGGCTCCTGTGAACTCGCACGCCCCGGACGCTCCCGCCGCCGCCGCCGACCGAGGGAACGCGAGCGGGAAATGGAGGCCGACTGATTTTGGCTTGCTTATGTCGGGCAGCTGGCGAAGTGCTGCTCCCTCACCTTTCGGGGTGCCAAACACTAGCGGATCCAAGGGGGGGGGGGGGGCGTGCCCCCAACTGTCGTGGTCGGCAAAGGGGAGCAGCGGGGGCCGGCGCTGCGGGCAGAGAAGGGGCTGAGGGCAGGCGCAGGGGGCACAGAAGGGGCAGGGGGCAGTCGTTGGGGGCAGGCAAAGGGAGCAGAAGGGGCCCAGACGAGAGAGAAGAGGGACGAATCGGGCTAATATTGGCCCATTTCCCATAGATTTACACACCCATAACCGGAAAATGTTTGCCTGCGGTGCTGTAGTGCATGGACGACTGCGTTTAGACTAATGTTTTTTACTCTATATTTTGGTTCAGCTCGCCCATCCAAAGTGGAGATGCACGTAAGGCACGTAAAGGGGGCAAGGGATGAAAGCTGACATAATGTGACTGTTCCACCCAATAAAATAATGCTCAGATGTAAGTTGTAAAATCAAAATTTTCGCCTGCGGAGCGCGCTTTTGTGCATACTTTTGGCCACAACTCATGCTAAATTCTTGAAATTCTAAAGAATGAGGCAGTTACCATTGAAAATTTTCGCCTGTGGCGCGATTTCGAAAATTTGAACAAAATGTCTCACGTGTTCTACTAAAAACAACCTAAAGAACCGCAAAATGCAACAGGTGTGTTTTGTAGCGCCACTGCCTGTTTTAAGTGTTGAAAAACATGCGAAAAAGTGGGCTGCGGCGCCGATATCGAAAGCATGTACAACTCGATCAAACAGTGATCTCTCATCGCTTGATTGCTGGCACTCGTAATCCGCACCGCTGGACTTGGTCGCTCGTCGTTCTCGGTGAATTTCGAATTGTGAATATCAAGTGTCCTCCTATCGATCTTGGGTCCCCGCTCAGGTCGCTGCACAACGCTGCACCACGCAAAACTTGATCGAACGCGTCTTGCACGAGCTGGGCCATGAGGTCGCTGCCCAGTGCGACGAAACAGTGCTCAATCAGACGTTTGTAGTGAGGGCTAGTACAGGTAGGTTCATTGAGCATCTTGCACAGCCGGGTCGCTCTCTGAGAAAGGGGCAACATGTCGAACTGCAAAACAATATTCATTTTGAAATTATTGAATTCACATGGTATCTCACGCATTTACATCCCTCCACATGCCGTTCAGCCACTGCCACTGCCATTTACATGATCCCTCAGAGGAACCATTTTGCCACAGCTGAGTATGTACATCACATATGGCTTTTCCAGCTGGAGCCTCACTGAATGAAATCCCAGCAATGGTGATCTCCTTACACAATTAGATTGTGTACAACTGAGAAATTGTGGAGTGACGGCTGCCGGGCCCTGCAATCCAGCAGAGGGCACAACCGGCAGAGCCGCCGCGAGAGACGCCCACATAGAGGACGTCGCGGCCGGGCCCGTGACAGCAGCAGTGGGCACGGTGGCCGAAGCAAACGAAGCCGGTGGAAGAGAGGCAAACGCACCGGACGCGACTGTAGTCGTCGTTGTCGTACTCGCAGTCGTAGGGAGCAGCGAAGTTGGAGGCAACGCAGTCGAGGGTATCGTTGGAACAGAACTGGTCGGTATCCCAACAACCGGTGAAGGCGAACGCGTTTCGCCCCTGCGCTGGAGCTGATAGGAGGCCTTTGTTATAACTCCTTGATCAGGGTGTCCAGCAATGCGAGCTTGTCCACTGCGTCGGCTAACGCAAGTGGATACTGCGTGCGCTCCGCAAACGCCTCGTAGATGGCCTCCTCGCTTGCACGCGCGTCGGCGTCTTGGATGTTGGAGAGGAGCGTGACCCAGGACTCGCTCCGACTCTCCAGGTGGCCCACGAGCTTCTCGATGGCCGTGCGCTGGAACTGCGCGTTCTGCAGCAGCTCCTCAGATGCCGCAGATTGTCCTCAAGCGACTGAGTCTCGTCGACCAGCGGGCGAGGAGGCTGAACCGTCGAGTCGAGGTGCGTCTTCAATTTTGCGGCCATGGGGCCCATCGCACACCAAAGGGGCACGCTCATGGTGAGACGCGAGACGCAGGGCGATGTCCGACCTCACCCTACTGGCTGCGCCATGTCGACGCTGGTGCGCGCGTGCTCTGTTCACGCAATCTGCGCACACACGTCGATTTTTCTCTCGCTAGACGACGGCGAGCACAACGACACTACGACGAATCTAGGAATGAATCGAGCGAATAGTAAGCGCTAGAATATAGGCGGAGGGCGTGGCTACAGCGCCGCGCCACCAATGAGCGTACTTTAAGGCTACACTGCACCGGGATACGTGTATGTACGGTGTACCTATGGCCCGCTAATCGCGTACGTCGCGACAGGCACCACACCATACCAGCGGTCGTATGGCAAGAAACCCAACGGAAGCATCTGCGCGTCTTCGGCTGCATTGGCTACGCGCATGTGGCCGACGTGAACCGGAAGAAGCTGGACTCCAAGCCGATGAAGGTTCGCCTGCTCGGCTACGCGGAGAACCAGAAGGGCTACAGGGTGCAGAACGTGGTGAATGGCAAAGTCTACGTGCGCCGCGACGTGGTTTTCAATGAGAAAGACTTTGGCCAGCCCCTGCAGTGGGAGTCGTCCCAGTCGCCAGAGCAGCCGGAGAGGGTCATCAGACCAGGTCAAGAGTGTTAGATGTCGATCGAAGATGAGGCGCCCAAAGACCAGCCGCCAGAACCAGAACCAGAGATTCCTGAGGCAGTAGGAGTCAAGCGGCGCTCTCAGCGAGCGAACAACGTGCTACCACCACTGCGATGTACGGTGAAGACGATCGCGACGACGTGGCGCAGCACGTGGCCTTCAGTGCTGGCGTCCCTGAGCCTGGGACGCTGCAGGAGGCGGCGCTGAAAGAAGACAATGCGGAGAAGTGGAGGGCCGCAGCCGACGCTGAAATGCAGTCGCTGAAGGAGAACGACACTTGGGAGCTGGTGAAACTCCCACAAGGCCGCCAGCCACTCTCCAGCAAGTGGATGTTCAAGGCGAAGTGCGATGAAGCTCCTCCTCCTTCCGTCCGCGGCCCAAGCCGAAAAAACGACCCAAGCCTTCATCCATACCCATATTGACATCCGGCCGACTTGGGGCCGCAAACTACCCCCTGGGGCCCTCGGCCCCTGAATGCACAGATCCTGGAACCTTTTATACATATGAGATGCTTTCAGGACACGATCGATGCACTATTGACAAATACTCTATAAAATCTGCGTTGCAGGCAGACAATTTTTGATTGTCGACTACCTCCACGTATGGCTTTGCAAAAAACGTTGGTTCGCTACACACGTTTCTTCTCTCATGGCCGATCGGTTTCTCCGGTTTCCCCATAAATGTTCGATTATCGGAGGGGCCACTCGGCCTTTACTGCCACCCTGGATCTGTAACTGGGACACCAATCTCAACGATCGCACGAACAACAGACGTTTCACTCAGCCACACATGCTGCCTCTAAGCGGAGAACAATATGTCACCACACTGTCTCGTGTCACTTTTTCTTGTGCTTTCTTGTCACCATCACCACCACAACCTCACCACAACATGTCACCGAAAAAAAATTATGCTGTTCCATTGCTCGAAGCAAGTGCGTTCTTCAATCTGCGGGTGCACATGCGGTCTATGCGACGGCTCAATGCGATTGAATGTAATTGTGCGGGCAGCTCAAAGCGGGCGAACCGAGGCGACCGTACGATGTAATTGGTTACAGATGCGATATTTGTCAGCACCGCGATATTTGTCTATGAATGGGACACGTGAAAATAAAACCTGGCTTAGCCTGGGCTCAGTGTATAGGGTGAGTAGCTCAGTGGTAAGGCGTCATCTGGGCGCGCTCGTGGCCAAGGTCGCCGCGGTCACTGAGTTACTAATCCCCTTGGCCAAGCGATGAATGCTCTCATTGTTTCCGTGTAGGGCGGCGCTGGGGCTTTCATATGGAGGTGGCTGGGCTGTCCTTCCCACTTTTCCTCAGCAACTCTGCACTCGTCTAGTCGTCTAGCAGCGCCGCTGCGCCGCCCGTTTAGAAAAAAAATGCGCGAGCGAAGCAGCCGAAGGCCTGACAGGCTTCTTGGAAAGGAGCAAGGCGTCAACGAATTCGATGCAAATCGATACGCAAAGTCAAATCGCAACCATGCTTTGGCAAGTATTTTTTTTTTAATTTCAACTGAAGCTGTTGCATTTTACGTATTTTAGTAGAATTTTCGGAGTTTTCACGGTACTTCGAAGTCGATTTTATAATTATTTAAACATTTTTTTTACAATTAAAAATTGAAATTTAAAAATAGAAACAATTTTTCAATCGCCCAAGCCTGCTCGTCAGGTTATTGAAGCCCCGCTCTAGGCGGAGTGACGTAGCAGCACCACGTTGTTTAGCTCAAGTTCGTCCGTCTCGCCGTCTCACCAAAGAAGACAGTATCTATCCATGTAGCACATGTGCTACGTAATTCTTCCAAAGGAAACTTCACATACATGGTGTACTTTCATGTGTTACAAGACATGGAACTGTAACAAGCAGATGCCACTGTGGCAATAATTGAGCATGTCATGGAAGACATCAAACAGGATGGGCTCAACAATATTTATTTGAGGATTGATAATGCAGGCCTGTCTACCATTCCTTTAAGAATTAAAATTTTGTCCATGTAAATAACTCAATGCCAATTCAGGCTCTTATCATTCCAGCTCCACAATTTCTCAGTTGTGCACAATCTAATTGCGCAAGGAGATCACCATTACTGGGATTACATTCAGTGAGGCTCAAGCAGGAAAAGCCATATGTGATGTATACTCAGCTGTAGCAAAATGATTCCTCTGAACTGAATGTATGTTGACTTTGGCAGAACCATTGAAGATGCAAATGACATTGTCAGTGTCATATAAACGACACTAGCTGATCCCACTTTGGGTACATGGCTCACTTTAGTCACTGTCTCCTGGAAAGCCTGCTCGCTTCGCCACTGTGTCGAGCTTCGCTTGCGAGTCTGTCTTCGCCGGTGCGTGCGTGCGATCTTTCCACTGGTTGCCGTTTACCCAAACGCGAGCACCACGCGCCGCTCGCAATCGAACTGCCGCGCGCAATCGAGCGGCTGCAAGCAATCAAGCGGCGGCGCACAAGCCGACAAAACCTAAAGGGCGCCGGTTGGCCGCCGTCGGCGCATTCATCAATCACGCGCCAGCTCGGCGCCATCGAGACTACAGTAGTTACACTACAGTGTGTACTACCGTACTACTACTCTAATTGCCTCTCGGCACAGGGTATCCATGTCGTCACACCTCTAGACAAATATCGCATGTGCAGGCAATTATTACGCTGTAAGACAAGTAGCGCATTTGCATGTATGTATCAGCCAGACGCTCTCACAGCCGCTGTCTAATCCAGGATTTTCTGACAGAGAAGGATGGAGAAGGTCAATTTTTTTCCATCACCATTTACCCTGAAAAGTTTAGTGCTTACCATTTTTGCATTTGCGCCATTAGGCAAACTACAGTACGACACATGGAATTTTTGTTAGATTGAGCTGCAAGCAAACATCTTGCGATTTCTGCATTCTTTAGGAACAAATATCGTTTGGGTTTGCTGGTCGCGCGCGCTGGAACGCGAGCTAGCAGGCCCTCGCTCTAGACACGCGTGAGAGGCTCAAAGGGGAAAGTACCATATGTATGCCGCAATTTTAGGGGTAAGACAACACACTTTATTTTTCTCCATAATTTTCAGTTTATATACGTACCGTGATTTCTTGCTCAGTGTACTGTGCGCGTGTACGGTACAGTCCGCAACAGTGTACGGTAGTGTGGAAGGATATAAATGTGTGAGATATGTAAATTCAATCATTTCAAAATGAATATTGTTTCGCAGTTCGACATGTTGCGCCTTTCTCAGAGAGCGACCCGGCTGTGCAAGATGCTCAATGAACCTAGCCCTCACTACAAACGTCTGATTGAGCACTGTTTCGTCGTACTGGGCAGCGACCTGATGGCCCGGCTCGTGCAAGAGGCGTTCGATCAAGTTTTGCGTGGCGCAGCGTTGTGCAGCGACCTGAGCGGGGACCCAAGATCGATAGGAGGACACTTGATATTCACAATTCACAATTCACCGAGAACGACTAGCGACCAAGTCCAGCGGTGCGGATTACGAGTGCCCCGATCAAGCGATGAGATATCACTGTTTGATCGAGTTGTACATGCTTTCGATATCGGCGTCGGTGAAAAGCTTGTCCAGCAATAAAGTGCCTATTGCAATGGCTAGTACCTATGCGTTTGCGCGTCTCGAATGGCACTCAGCGACAGACCAAGTAGAGGGTCTTCCTCCTGCTTCTCCAGCTGCGACATATCCACAAACGTTTCGTACACGTCCAGCAGCGCTCGCATTTCTGCAGTTGGGGTTGTGAAGTTTTGCAAAATCGTTCTGCTGTCCACACCAGCCATGACAAGGTCGAGCTCGGCAAAAAAGCTTTCTTCATCGAAAGTCGAACGCATTGTGGAAATAGTGAGAGAAAGTGGTTTGGGAACCCCTATTTCTAGGTCTCCACAGTACCCTCCTCCCCACACCAAAATAATACTTGAGCCTGAATGTGCGTAACTGTGGTGCTCAATTTGTAAAACGCGCCAGAATATTTTGTTTAAACGATATACATTGCATATACATTGTACACGCCGAGAAGGCAGAGGGTTGCGATCGTCCGGGCGACATGGACAATCAATCGACTGTTTCCGGACGCGGTCGTGGACCGGGTCGTGGTAGACGCGTGAACGGACTTGGTCAGGGCCACATGGGTTGGTTTTTATTGTACTGGATGACATAGGTAAGGTAGCGACCCGCGAATTTAGCTCGAATGGGCCAAGCGCAACAACTGGAGAAGGAAAAACAACAACAGCAACAACAACCCCAGAAGCAGCAGCAGCAGCAACTTCAAGGACAACGGAGGAACGGACAACTTCAAGGACAAGGACAAGCGGAGCAATACAGAGACGTGCTGAAGCATCTGGCGCGAGAAACGTCCAGGCTGCTGCACCGTCTGTGGAGTCACTATCCAGAAAGCCGTCCAGCTGCACGGCTGTCCACCACACTTCAAAACGCAACCCACTCCGTCTTGAGGGCCCTCGAAGACACCGATGCACTGTTGCAGAAAAAGTAGAAAGAAAAAGAAGAAAAAGAAAAGTGTCTCATCACATTCTAGCCTCCCGACTAGGTCGACATTTTCCTGTGTGTCACACCGATTTCACAACACACACACACACACACGCACACTCACACGCGCGTTCAACGGTCGCCTCAACTGCTTCTTGGCCAGCCCTCGTCGTGCGTCCGCTTTCAGCCTTCTGCGTCTCGTGGGTGCCCCACTTCGACAAAATGCGTCTACCGATTGATGCGTGTGTGTCGACATGTTATCTATTCCTCTACAAACTCAGTTGTGATTTTACAAGCGGGGCTCCAAAAAAGACCCATTTTCCTATTGAGCGTATGAATAATAAAATTGCCAACAACAGTCTAATGCATCGTAACTGTGCGCAAGGCGTCGGTTTTCCTCAAAGCTCACGTTTCTTTTTTGCCACTCCCATGGCGTCGGAGAGAGATAATCTGTCAGCGTCCGCCCGCCAGTGCTGCCTAAAGCAAGCGCGCGCCTATGGTAACTACAATGCGCAAGGCATCTATCTACCCCCGACTTGCTGCAAAGCTCACGTTTCTTTTTGCCGCTCCCCGGCATTGATTTACATATGAGCAGTCAACCGTCCGCCTCTCTGGCCGCGCGCGGCGTGAGAAATTTGAGCGCTTCTGTCGTACTCTGCTGTAGGCAAGCAACGTCAGCGCATGGTGGCCCCGCTACGACTCTTTGCGCCGCCGCATCCCTGGTCCACCACGACATCCGTGCCGGGTGGAGCTGTCGGATCGACCGCCATGCCGGTCGTGGCGCAGCGCATACGGGCGCCGCTGCGACTCTTGACGCCGCGCCTAGAGGCGCCGCTCTTGCGTCAGCGGCTCTCAGGCCGCTGGCGTCTTGTCGCCAGGCCCCTGGCGACGCGCCCGCCCTGCGTGACTGGCTCTGATGGTTCTGCCGGGGGCCCGTCTCGTGGCGGCAGACGCAAACAGCGGTTACCCCTTTTCGGTTCCCCTCGAGATTTCCTCCTCGTTCAACTCCAAACCTTCGTTACAGTTTCGACCCCTACCTGCAGGCGGGTAACGTGGGGATGGTGGGGGTGTCACCGTTGGCTCACCTTCAAACGTTGGTGAACAACCTACAGCCACCACCCGCAACAGCCACAGCAATCGTGACTGCGGGTTCGGCCATTCAGGTCGAGAAGATGGTGAGACAAAAAGATGCTTGCAAGAAGCTTCAGGTGTCAGTGTCACAGAAAATGACAATGAGTACGAAGTAAAATATGTTGTTGCTACGTTTGTTTGTTTTAAATTAAGCTTTTTTAGGCTGGGGAATCGATGATGGTTAAGACTGCAGAGAACAACCAGCGGGTGGTGAAGCAGTTCACCGATCAAATAGCGGAACTCGAGCTGCAGCACCAAAGAGAGAAAGGTGACGAATTAGTGTCCCGTGCTGGTGTGTCTGTTTGTGTGTGTGTGCGCGTGTGTGTGTGTGTGTGTCTGTCTTTTTACATTTCATTTTGTCAACAATTTCAGAGAGGGATCAACGGGCGCTGCAGGACTTGACCGAGCAAACCGCGGAACTGGAGCGGCAACACCAAAAAGAGAAAGCTACCGAATTAGGTGTGTGCATGTGTAGCGGATGAGTACCGTATGTGAGGATCCGCAAAGCTCTTTCAGCAACATTTGAAGAACAGAAGCTGCTGTTGATTCGGAGGGTGTCAGAACTCAACGACACACTCCAGAAAACAGTCGAGGTTTATAATTATTAGATTTAATTAACCTTAATTTAATGGAAAATCGGATATCTGAGCTGAGCCACAATCGAACCCTGACAAAATCATAATTTCTAGAAATTAGTTATTTGTTTTTAGTCGACTCTATCTGAGGCAACAACAAGAGGTTTTAATTAAAGAACTGTTAAATAAGTCCTTCTACTTTTTTAATTAAAAAATGCTAAGTTGAATAAGTATTTGCAAATACTTTTTAATACTTTTTGACAACACACTTAAAAAGTATTTTTACTGCAGACTATGCACGATTTGCTGTCTCAGTTGCCCCTGAAAGAAGTCCTCGCATAAGTAGTTGGACGAAGTAGTACAAAGAAGTTTGACACTGCATTCAGATTGTCATTCAAATGATGGCATGGCTCTATTTTGTGCAGCAATTTTAGTGATTTCCCGCTTGCGTGAGCTGATTGACAGGAACGTCTCTCACAATAACAAGCTGCCTACTATAAATTCCAATTATCTAATACTTATGTAGAGAAGCGCGTCGTCATGCGCACATAAGTCCATCTGTGTCATGTGTTATATCGTCATCTTATTTGGAAGAAACTGTAGCCATCGCAGCTTGCGCCACTGGCGAGAAGCTGCGGATTGAAAATTGCTCATGGCGTGTGTATGTACACTAGAGATGAGCATGGGCCGGGCCTGGGCCTGATTTTCCAGAGGGCGGGCCGGGCCTGCCTCGTTGTTGGGTTAAAATTCAATAGAAATTTGCGGGCCTGGGCCGGATTTTTGCCGATTTGGCCGGGCCGGGCCGGGATTTCCAGGCCCATGCTCATCTCTAGTGTACACGCGCGCGACGTAGAATGTGCGTGTAGGCAGACAGTGCATGCACAGTACATAAATGGGTGCCCTTTGGAGAAGATGGCCCCAGTGGCCGAGGACAGCTGACGCCGCTTCAACCTCTACAGCAGGAGGAGGTACATGTATAGAAAGCCTTCATTAAGCATTTTGATGGTTCGAATAGAAAAAATTAGGAGGAAACCCGACATGGTTTCCCTGAGATCGTGGTCGTCGTTCCGGGGGCAAATGAGCCTACTGACTCCTGAGAACGTGGCGCCAACAGCAGCTCGAGACCTCGTCGGCACCCCAGACGAAAGCCGACTTAGGCAGCGGCGTCATCTGCGGAAGAGAACAGGATCATGCCGGTGACGTATGCAATAGGGTCCCTATGCAATCGGGTCCCCGGACCCAATTGCATAAGACCCAATTGCATAGAGGACATGCCTGCACGTATGCAATCAGGTCCCCTTATTATATAGGCGTTACAATCAATCTAGTGGCATAAACCAGAGCAGGCGAACGCTACAGGAGACCGCTTGTGCGTGGCGTGGGTTACCTCCACAGCAGTGAGTCAAGCCGCTGAGGCTCTGTAGGCTCCAACAAGCAGCAACCGACGCTTTAGCACTACACGTATTGTATCACTGCTGTAGTGGTATAGGTATGCGGCGTCTCAACATTCGCCGCCCTTCAACTATGGGTTAGTCGCCGTCGCCGACTAGAAGCAGCAAGGTCAGAAGCCGACCAGAAGCAGCGCTGGAGGATGTGCACAAAAATTAAGGTTGAAGACAATCTGCAATACAGACAAACATACACCTATCTTCCAATGGCCAATACATGGGACCTGATTCCATACGGGGACCCGATTGCATACGTATAGGTATGCAGAAACGTCCTCTATGCAATTGGGTCCTGGGGACCATGATTGCATAAAGGGACCCTATTGCATACGACACCGGCTATGGAACGCTGCTGAAGAAGAGGTGTAGTTGTAGGACGGATCTCAGCGGATGTTCTGGGTACACAACACTGACACCGGCTCGTACACAATTCACTGTTCCTTCCAACCAAAGAGGGGGGAGGCTGTCATGAGAGGCATCGAAGACACGCTTTTGCTCACACGTGATATCATAGACACTCGTGATAGACAAATATCACATGTGAAGACAACTATTACGCTGACAGACAAATACCGTAAATCCTCCAATACAACCCCCCCTCCAATAGCGTCCCGTTCCAATAGTGCCCCCGGGTACGGCAAGGTTGAAATAATAGAGCGCCCCCCTCCAATAGTGCCCCCAGGGGTAAGGGGTATGTTGTGCCATGTGCCTTTTTATGGGCAAAAATATAGTGGCAGGTACATTTATATCGTGTATACAGACTACTACTAACCAATAATAGTACGTTTCAGCAACTATTAACGGTAAATCAACCATTAAATGTGGCAAAAGTGATCAAAATCGCCGAAAAATCGGCAATTTTGACAGCGAAACTAGCATTACCATTCAAAATTTTTAGGTTGAAATAATAGAAGCCCCCCTCCAATAGTGCCCCCCTCCAATAGTGCCCCCGGGTAAGGAGAGGTTGAAAAAATAGTGCCCCGGTGGCACTATTGGAGGATTTACGGTAGTGCACGATGAGCGGCGCTCGCGCTGTGTAAACCTCCGCACAATCGAGACTGGGGTTGTAATCTGCTATTCGCGCGATTGCTCGAGCGTGGCGCGACTGAGATTCTCTCCAGGGCCGAGATAGTGGGTAAGAGAGTGGGACGGGTGCGCTGCTGTATGACTGCGAGGTCGCTGGAGCGCGGTTCCTACTCTCGGCATCAAGAACCGACCAACTGAGAGGGCATACAATGTAAGTCATTCCGATTCTTTTTGCGAACAAAAGACCACAAAACAAAGAATGGCCGCTCCCAACGACGAACGCGCCCGCCGGCTCGTCGCCTTCCTGGAGGAGCCAGACGACACGAATTGGAGTTGGTGGTCAGGCAAGTCAAACTTTTCTTCCCATTCGTTCGTTCTCACTTTCTATCTCACTTCAACTAGCTTTTAGGCGAGCGCTGGAGCGGCTCGACCTGGCCGAGGTCGCCTGCGTCTTCAGGGACGCTATGCAGGCGCTAGAGGCTGGGGGGGGGGGTGAGCTTTGTTTGTTGTTGGGCATTGTTGACGATCGTTTTACTGTAGTTCCAAACGCTAGGTCGTTGACGAGTTTCCAACGCGATTTGTTCACGTTCTAGACCGAAGATTGTGGGGCGGAGCGACAACCTTGGAATTCCATCAACCAACGAGACGGCCGCGCCTCGCCCCCTCTCTTCAGTCCCACTCTGCCCAGCAGAGCCCGTCAACCCGCTGAGCCGAATATGTACCTCGACTCCTATCCGACCCCTGACTGGTGTCCAGAATTGGAGGGCGCCCGGACTTGGACAAAGTTTTCCACGAAAAAAAACGTTCTGGTGGAGGCTGGCAGCGGCGTTAAAGCGGGAACCACTGTCGATCTACGCACAGCAACATAGGTAGGTATGCTTTGCGGTCACAACCACCTTCCTGTGGAAAGGTACAGTTTCACAATTCTTAATACGAGAAATCTTTTTCGAAATGAAGGCAGTTTGGTGAGAACCTTCTATCTGTAACCTTCTAAACAACTGCGCTTCTCAAGACTCAAAGGTCTGCTCAACCATGGCTGAATCAAGCCCACAAGTACCGAAGACGTACTACAATTCCCACTGAGCCGCAAATTAAGTTTGTTCTTGTGGTGTTGACGTTGCTTGCTATACTTCAGCAATGCACTTGTGGACGGCAATCGATGTACATAAGCACTTATATATAAGTACATAACACAATACATAAGTAACGGTGACATCAAACGTTCTCTGTGTCTTCCATTGTAGCTGGGTGCGAACTAATTCCGACATAAGCCAAAATATGCCTTGGCATTGTTGCCAAGCATGTGGGGAGGGTGAGCATTGGCGCCAATACAACTTCTTACATGGCCGTTGCCTAAACGTGTCGCCTGCTCGACATCAAATGGAGGTCAAGTATTGCTGTAATCATTTCTTCTGGGCAGGCGTGTACATAGCACTGATGTGCAAATTCCAATAGGGTCAGCCACACTATAGTTGCAGATGATATGAGCGTTGGGACGATCTTGTGTATGATGATTCGGCACACTGGCGCCAAGACCAGCAACTCGTCACAGACTAAGCACACAGTGTCTGCTGAAGCTTCTCGGTTGTCACGGATTAGTTGCACAGCCATGTCGACAATGTTTGTGCAGATGGAGCAAGACATAAACATATGTATTTGAGTTTAAATTAAGAAGGTTCATTTCATTCTCATGTGCATCTCGATGCTCTAGCGAATGAGGAAGAAAGGCATGCTCTTCATTTGTGGTGGCGGCATGGGCGGTGGCCCGTTCTTCTTGTGAGGTGGCGTGCTGTCTGCGGTGGTGTCGGTGTCGGTGTCGGTGCTGGCGTCCCCAGACGCGCACGCACACCCTGGGCTGCGTTGACTTCCAGCTGTAATCTCCATGATGTCGCCCACAGCAGTAGCAGCATTCTGGTGGGTTTAGTGTTACCGGCCACTTGGAAAAGACGGCCTTTTCTGATTCATTGCCTGGGACGTTTCGACCCACTTTAATGCAGCGTCCATCTACAAACTGGAACTCTTCCCATTCTGAGCCAGTCCCACACGCTTGGCAGCACTGCCAAGGCGTGTACGACAGGTCGGTCATGACCCTGCCATTTGTCGAATCCCAGCTAAAGGGTGTTTTTTTTAAATTATCACATTTCTTTTTTGAATAACTTTCGTTTCCTTTGTCGGATTGTTATGAAATTTGGAACACTTATACTCAAGACTTTGGGATTTTGTCTGAAAAAAGAATCGTCGAATTCGGTTGAGGATTCAGAGAGTTATGGCGCTCCAAATCAGATGTCGCTTTTTGGGCACATTTTACGAACTAAACCGTTTGTATCGTAACTATCCAGTACTGTATGGCAAATTTCAAACTCCAAACTTTTCATTTGGCTGGCGCAGCTCGTCTAATACGGTCGGCGAACAGTATTCTCTGCTGCTGCTCAACTGAAACCGCCCCCTCTCCATCCGCCCTCCGCCACTCCATACCAACCCAATGGCCCAGGTTGTTCGCCATGTGAAATCTGCCCAAAAAGCGACATCTAATTTGGAGCGCCATAACTCTCGGAATCCTCAACCGAATTCGACGATTCTTTTTTCAGACAAAATCCCAAAGTCTTGAGTATAAGTGTTCCAAATTTGATAACAATCGGACAAAAGAAACAAAAGTTATTCAAAAAAGAAATGTGATAATTTAAAAAAAAACACCCTATATAATACAGTGTACACTTTTGTACACTGTACACTGGGTGGCTAAAGTATGCCAAACTTCGATATTTGTACACCACATGCAAATACGCACGGATCCTGTCGTCCTGCTATGACCAGACTTGCTTGGCTGGTCAGACCCACCACAATTACAAGCCACATTCTTCAGCAGCAGGCAGCACACACAACTTCAGAATGGGTGGCAGAGCGGAAGGGTGCTGGGTTTTAAAATTGCCTGTGCCTCTCTGTGCCAGCCAACTAGGCAATCAGGTATTTTTTTGCCCCCATCCCGTCGACGCCGCCGTTCGTCGCCCGTCGCCGTCGACGCCGCTGTTTGTCCCCCGTCGCCGTCGACGCTGCTGTTCGTTGCCCATCGCGCCGCCAACGCAGCGGTGGCAACACGCAGCCGCCAACGCAGCCGTGGCAACACGCAGCCGCCAACGCAGCCGTGGCAACACGCAGCCAGTCTGCTGGTTATCGAGCGTAGTAGACGGCCTCCGCGCGCGGGCGCTCTACTGACGCCCTGACAACTGCCGCTCTCAATCTCCAAGCTCGCTGTCTGTCTTGGCGCCAACAAGAAAACAGGCGAGGGGGCGAGGGGGCGAATGTACATACATCTGCATAGGGTCAGAAGGAAGGGGGGGGGTGTCAGTGATTGACTCATCGCGTCAAACGACAAAGGGTCAACGACAAACGACAACGACAAACGACAAAAGACAAAACGACAAAACGACGCGTCAAACGTCCCACCCTACAATCAGAAATTGATCCCCCAAATGGATTTGTCCTAAATGCCCATAATTTTGAGATCCAGAACATTTAGTAACGTGGCGTCTTCAACAATGTTTTTAAATATTTAAAGTGGTAATGCAAAATTACTCCCTAGCAGTCCGAGGGCAGCTGACTGTTGACTTTCTGCATTGCAGCAGCTCCTCCTACACAGCATTCGTGCAGCCGATGAAAGTGGAAGCAGCGATAAAGAAATTAAATTCGCTACACAGTGGTACATGAATTTAAAAATTTGAATTGCTGAAACACTGTTTCAGAACATGGAAATTTTTCGTTAATCGCGCAAATGGTCCACGGGCGTGAGTCTGTAATTCGCACCTCTGCTTTGATTGCGCGTAACTCTGCAAATATTGATCCGATTGTTGTGAAATCTTTTGTAAGCAAAATCCCAAAGCATTCTACATACATGTTCCAAAGGGCGTTCAAATCAATTGCGGCTAGCAAAAGTTATTCAAGAAACAAATCGCTTCATTTAAGAATAACACCCTTTAGAAAGGTCGCGGGTTCGACTCCCACTGGCGCCTCTGCCATCTCCTGAAAACCAATCAATATTGCGGTACCCCAGTGTCCCTTCCTGCCCCATCCATGTTGTTCCCATGACCTACCCTGCATTTTTTTCAGTTTTGTTTTTTGTTTTTTTTTAGACTGGAATAATATGTTGGCTGAATTCATCAAAACAGTGAACATCAACTGCTTTTGTGGTGTGCAACCTCACAAGCCGCACGTGCGCGCGCGTAAGCATGCATGCACGCACGCACGCACACGAACACACACACACACACACACACACACACACACACACACACACACACACACGCACGCACGCACGCACCCACGCACGCACGCACGCACGCACGCACGAACAAACGAACGCACGTACTTTGAACCACTGTATCAGGAATTAGGAAAAATCACTGCATTAAGGAAAAATTTGCAGGCATATGCAAAAAAGGAGAATATGTGACTTTCCCAGACTGAACTACAGAAACAACAATGGTGGAACATTGCAGTCAAGTCCACTTTGAAAAATGATTGTTTAGGATTTGTGATAGAGAGTTTTTGTGGCTAGTTACGTGCACAATGTTGCGCACACTCTCACACACTCACTCACACTTACTGTCCAGCAAACAGATTACTTCATTATACCCGATTAATTTCAATGTACAGCGCCATATGTCATGTACTAAAAACACCACTTCCTTCCATTCCAATATTTGCAATGGATGAGTCCATTTTAAAACCTACTGAAATGATTACAAATGAACACACCCTCCACTGAGTGTGACAGGACTAAAAGGAAAGACAATAAATTTGATGGCAACAAAATGCCAATGATGACATGGTTGTAGAGGTAGACAAAATGAACACCAATAATCAATGGGAAAAGACAAGCTTGCCATGAACTGCTTGAAAAGTCTGTTAAAAATTAATTTTTTAAGCGTGTAATTAAAAAATTGTTAAAAAAAATATTGCAGATAATTATTTATTTAATTTTTGACTTTTAAAAAATTGCAAATAATTATTTATTTAATTTTTAATAAAAAATTCTGCATGACACAATTATTTTTTTAACAATTTTTGTTTTTTAATGTACTTAAAATATTATTTTGAATTATTTAATTAATTAAATTTTTATTGTTGGTGACATCGCTAGGAATGTGTTTAGGGGCAGCAGGTCAGGTCAGGTCAGGAGGAGGTCTCAGAGAGATTTACGAAGACGCACTGCTTTGTATCTATTGCACTTTTGACTTAACCCATATTTTGACATCAGTTTAATTAATTGCTGTCACCGTATGCCTCTTTTATTGTGTTCAATCCATTGCATGTTTGTTTATGTAACGTTTATGTTGTAAAGGCATGACTGCAACGAGGGAAATTTGCCTTGTACCACCATGGCATGGTGAGTTAATTCTTGAATTAGGCTTGCGCGCCGCATTTTTATGGATCTGGGCAGCCAAACACCGACTGACAGGTGCGTTATCAATTTGCATATAATGAGAAGGATTTGTGCAGAAGAGCAAATAACTCCACAACACATTCAAGGTGCGCAACATTCGGTGCGCAAAAATCCTAGAATTATTCACCCCTGTTTGCAGGCCTTTAGCTTATTATGTAGCGAGACTTACCATACGCATGGATGCTCCCCCCACACCCCTAACTGACCCACCATCTAAAACGCGTTTGTATACCGTATGTGCTGGTATACGTTCACAAGATCTTGTGAGAATCCGTGAGATCGTACCCCCGCACCTGCAAATACTCCTCTTTCGAGCAGTGTCGTCAATGCTCCCAAATATCGATTCTTCCAAATCGTTAGCCACAATATTTCCCCCCTGGATCAACCACTGCAAACAAATATCAAGATGAATAATTAGAGGGCTTACGGTTATAGAGACAAAACGACAAGAAACGAGTGGCCATTCGAGAAACGAGAGTCGACGACAAGGACTCCAGAAAACCACACAAGGACTCCAACGACAACCAAAACAATGGATGCCTGCATAGAGAAAGGAAATAAAAGTACTGTAAACCCTATAATTAGCCCCCCGGGGGCTAATTTTTTCGTTCGAGCTCTAGGAGGGTGTATAATTATAGGGGGGGCTAATTATAGGGGGGGGGGGCTTATAAACTGGAAGTATCGATGAGTGGGAAGATGTGTGGGGAAAAAGGCGCGTGGAGGCGATTTTTAACGGAAAAAGGCGCTGTGCACACACGTTGGTACACTCTAACACACTCTCACACAGTCTCACATACACATACGCGTACATACACACACATACGCGACCATACATACACCCAGACATGGAAAGATGTGCCTTTCAGACACTGGTACCATTTAGGGAGGGGGTGTAATTATAGGGGGGGGGCTTATTAACTCAAAGTGGTCTTGGGAGAGTGTATAATTATAGGGGGGGGGCTAATTATAGGGGGGGCTAATTATAGGGTTTACGGTATGTTCATTTATTCCTTCACTTTTTTTTTCGAATTGATTGAATGTCTGTACAATTGCAGTGAATTCTCCAATACTACCTTCTGTGGTGGAGGGGGCGCTATACTTTCAACCTCTCTATACCAGGGGGGGGGCACTAATAGAGTGGGCTTTATTGGAAGATTCATGCAGTTTCTGTTGTAAATTTTACATATTCTTTTTGTAATGTAATTGTAATGTATTGTAATGTAGGTTATGTAATGTTTTTATTATATGTTTCGAAGTTAACTCTTGATTGCAGCCATTGCAGTTCACATATTCATCATATAAATTATTTATTCTGTTCCACATATCAATCTCTGATGTGGTCAAACGAAGTATACACAGCACTTGTCCTCTAAGTATTCCAAATGGCATATTCTTGGGAACGTTGCAATCTGCCATCATGTAACGCTTGATTTTGAAGTTATAAGACCTGTTTTATTTTACAAAAGTATTTCAGATTTTTAGTTTTGAATTTTGATTGACAAGTCCAGAAAGTGTGTACCTCTTCCAGTACATGTTTCGAAGGTATTTTATAACCACAACATGCTAAGCCAAATTTTGGTTCAAGTGCGCCACAGTATGACCTACCCTTACTTCGAAGGTATGCTGTAGTACGTGCGCCCACCCTGTCGCCCATCGTGCAGTGCTTAGCCCCCAAGATCGAAACGATCCTATGCTGTGGTATCTGCATGCGCGTTGCTTTCTGTCGCGTACGTGCGCGTCTGCATCATCCGAATCGCTGTACTCGTACATACACAACAGGCAGTTAAGGTATGATTTATGGGGCTGTTCTGCAAACTCAATTTACCATACCATACCAAAAGTATCATTACTTGGTGCGTGCCCACGCGTGTGCGTGCGTGCCGTTTTTCTGAAATAAAATAGCTCGCGATAGAAACGCCGAATATGTGACATGGCAGTTCGATGGTTCATATCATTGTATGCTCTTATACAGTTGTTTTTCAAAGTGGACTCTACTTCAACTGCAATGCTCTTAAGTCCCCATCTCACACTCAGCCTCGTCTTGCAGCTCAATTGACACATTGGTAAATTCAAAGTTCGCTTGGTAGTTTAATTCAAGGGTCTATTTCATTGAGACGTGGCATGCACAGTGCATTGCCATGCGCGCACCGCATCAGATACTTCTGTTCTCTTCAATGTGTAGGAGTCCACTTCATATGCAGATTTGCTTGCGCTTGAAGAAGGTGTACTGGGGTCATCCACCTTACAGTAGATGACCTCACAGGAGCCCCAAGGTGATGGGCATGGATTTGTCGCATTCTTGCATGCATGCATGCTACCACAGAAGTATGTACATGCATCCCAAATGCACACTTTAAAAATACCCAGTTAAAAAATTAGTTAATTAAATAATTTTTATATAATTCTTGAGAATTCTTTTAAACTTTTAAAAATTAAGTAAAAAATTATTTCGAATATTTTAATAATTAAAAATTAAATAAAAAATTATTTGGAATTTTTTAATAGTTAAAAATTAAAAAAATAATTCATCAGCAATTTTTGGTGACATCGCTAATTCCTTAGGAACTTACTGCCTGTGACCGACTGGCAGAGCGTCTATTTTTTTCTGATAACCACGCCACGCTAGGTCACCCAGTTCTTACGGTTGCGTGCACGAGTAGCGGCAACTTCTTTTTGATAACGACGAGAGACTGACCGCGTGCGACATATACAACGGTGCCTACGTACACGCCCAAACGTGCTACACATCGCAAATCGCGACGTTGCCAGTAATGAGGCTTTCTGGGCCCAAATCGCAAGTGCAGCCTATCCTTGAAGGAACGATTTTCAATTGTTTTCGGCAGGGAGGCCACACAGTAATTGACGTCTTGAGTTGGCGCGTATAGTAAGCAATTGATCTGAAAGTTGAGCGAGTGTAACACGCAGTGCGAGCAATGCAACGTATGTACCTGTACCTACATGTGAAGGTACTCCAGCTGTGGCAGTTCAAGTAGGGCATCGTATAGCTGAACGGAGTGCTGTGGAGGTCAGCAAAAATTTGCGCGCAAGGTCCTGGGTTCGATTCTTGATGGCGCCACTAGATCGAGGACTTCCCTTTCCATGGATTTTCTCGTGCCATCGCTGCCCTAGATTACAGATGGCGTTCTTCCGAAAGTCTTCCGCTAATTATACGGCTGTAGACGGGAAGGCGTCATGGAGATGGGTAGGCTACATGGGCCATTGACGGCCTCCTAGCGTCGCCCCAAATCCAACAACAACAACAGCAAAAATTTTAAAGTACTCAATAGTGAGTCGTTGAACATTCGGACAAGACATTAGCATATCACGTAAAATGGCTTGACTGCATAAATTTAGGTGCCAAAAAGTCTTAATATTGGGAAAGGGTTAGCCCCCAGTTCCTCGGTCCCCAGTTTTTCGGTCCCCAATTCCTCGGTCCCCAATTCCTCAGCCACCAAATTCTTCTGTTCTAAGTTTTTGTGATCCTGCATTAAGCGCAAATGGTGAAGCACGCATGGTGGCATGAGTGACTGAGCGACCGATGGCGATTGGCGAGAACAGGCGAGCACGGACGCACAGGCATGCACTCATGAACGGATGGATGGGACAGACAGCACCATGCACAAGAGATGTAACGCACGTACATATATTTCGGTCTGTGTATTACTGGCAAAAGGATATGACACATCAAGACAATGTTGTACATGCAGTTGTGCCTAATGAGTCAACAACCATTGGCTGAGCTCTCGTGGTGAGCTATGTACCATGCACATGGAACAA
This sequence comes from Paralinhomoeus sp. GSCO2_6, assembly GCA_030248085.1. NCBI lineage: Eukaryota > Metazoa > Nematoda > Chromadorea > Monhysterida > Linhomoeidae > Paralinhomoeus > Paralinhomoeus sp. GSCO2_6. Next base: position 33,720 of record JASAMY010000992.1, read on the forward strand.
TGTGGAGTCCAAATCCAAATGGTTATTGTAACTGAGGACAGTGGCCAGCTGGGGACGATGTATTGGCTGCTGAGTTCCCAAAAGAACAATGGGGCTGCAGTTACGCTGTGCTTCTGCTGCAAGGTTTTAAAATTCAAGTTGAGCTCACTGCCGCCCCGCGCAGCGAATATCAGTCGGTGCGCGCTCAATCAGAACAAAAACTCACTATCAGGGTGAAAACGCGATGAAGAGACCGAGGAATCAGGTGCCAAGGAATTGAGGAAACGAGGAACTGGGAACCGAGGAACTGGCGCGCAGAGGGAATTGGGAACCGAGGAACTGAGAAAACGAAAAACTGGGAACCGAGGAATTGGGGCACAGAGGAACTGGGTAACGAGGAACTGGGGACCGACGAACTGGGGGTATGACATTGGAAAAGTATGCATCGTTCAGAAAGCGTGGAAAAAATGTTTTATTGATCGTTAGTTGCGTGACATTTGAATGGAGTGAGGTAATGTTCAAATCAGAGGCTGCGTTGAGCAGAATTCGGTCGCATTTCGGATGCTTTGTTTCTCGTGCCGCTGAGTCCGTCGTGATCCAGCGAAATGGATAGGGAATCAATTGTGAATGAAGGGGTCAAACGTGTCCATTGTCTGCACACGAAGCTGGCAGTGCATAGTACAAACGCTATTGGCAGCAACGTGAGAACCTTGGCGACAATCAGATCCGGTACCTATAGTTGTATGCGGGCGCGTTTCTGAAGTTTAAAATGTGCGTCTACAGTCTTCTCTGTCTGCTCCGCAAAGAAGCGTGAAACACGTGCCTACCCCTGCCTCCACTCTGTAAACAAATTTGAATTTAAACTGCGCGTCTTCTCGCTTATTTATGTGTACATATATGTGTACACTGAACAGCTAGAGCACTTGTCACACGGACCAGTCAACCCACTAAACAGCTGGCGCGCATGTCACGCAGACCAGTCAGCATGCCAAACAGGTAGCGCGCTCGTCACCGGGACGAGTCGACCCACTGAACAACTAGAGTGATCGAGGTGGACTGGATGGCACGCTGAACAGCTAGCGCTCTCGACAGACGGACTGGCCTGGACAGCATGCCAAACAGCTAAGCACCGATGGACGCACATGCTCAACAAGCAGACAAGCAGGTGGACTGGATGGCACACTGAACAGCTAATGCGCTCGACAGACAGATGGCATGCTGAACAGCCAGCGCGCTCGTCGCGTGGACATGTCAGCATGCCAAACATGTAGCGCGATCGTCACGGGGACGAGTCGACCCACTAAACAGCTAGTGCGCTTGTCACATGGACCAGTCAGCACGCCAAACAGGTAGCGTGGTCATCACGGGAACAAGTCAACCGCGCGATCAACAGGTGGACTGGATGGCACGCTGAACAGCTAGCGTGCTCGACAGGTGGACTGGATGGGGCCGGGGGGGGGGGGGGGTGGCCGAAGGCCACAACGGGCGTCTAGTATACAGACAAGCACGGCTTCCTCTAACTTTACAGTCGTTTCAATATGCCAATGACGGAAACGTGAGTCTTACCGTGTACTGAACTACGTAATGCGATGTTCAGAGAATACGGTTTAGACAGGCGATCGACTGTGCGGGCCGCCCCATCCGAGCGAGAAAGCGGCGCGCCCGACAAGAGACGCATCAGGAGCTGGTGCAAAGCTGCAGCTCTGTCCAGCAAGGACCGCTGCTCAAGCGTGTCAACCCGCGTGTGCTGTCAGGAACTGAGGGATCGGACGAGCAGTTCACTGCCCGTTTGGACGAATACCTCAACTTCTGGGACAGCTGTACACAAAGGACGACTTGCTGACGATCAGCGAGAGATTCTACGGCATGATTCTCTCGCTGAGACGACTCCATTTCACTCGCTCACTCGTCAGCTCGTCCAGGACACAATTGAAAAGGTGCTGCACAATCAGACCTTTCGTGGACAGTCCGTCAAGGTCACAGTCCGCGTTGGCCACGTTCTGTTGGATGAGGAAAAGGACTTCCGCTGTGGAGGTAACACCTCCCTTGCCTCATTCTACGTGAACAGCAAGCGGGACATTAGCCTAGGACTGCAGCATTTTAACCCGGTCAGATGTTTTGAAGATGCATGTAACTACAGTGATCGGTCCTCCAGCGTTTGATGCCCAGTTCGCGCCACTCTTGCTTGAGCTGCTGCAGACGCTCGACTTTGTCAGTCCCGCCGCCTTCGAGTTGGTTGCTGGCTGAGATGGACGAGTAAAAGTCGTCCGGCTGCAACTGCTCGACGTCCATCTCCAGCTTTCCGATGTCCTTCATGAGCTCGTGGAGAAACTCCCCCTTCAGGTGCGGTACGTCGAACGTCTTGAGGAGACTGCGCAGCGTCCTGAACTTCTGTGTACCATGTTGTACACTTCTGTGTTCTGTATGCCATGTTAGGTACACTGTGAACATTTTACATTTTGCTGAAGTATAGGGTGTTTTTTTTAAATTATCACATTTCTTTTTTGAATAACTTTCGTTTTCTTTTTCGGATTGTTATGAAATTTGGAACACCTATGCTCAAGACTTTGAGATTTTGTGTGAAAAAAGAATCGGCGAATTCGGTTGAGGATTCCGAGAGTTATGGCGCTCCAGATCAGATGTCGCTTTTTCGGCAGATTTCACATGGCGAACAACCTGGGCCGTTGGGTTGGTATGGAGTGGAGGAGGGCGGATGGAGAGGGGGCGGTTTCAGTGGTGTTACTGTGCACCGACCGTATTGGACGAGCTGTGCCAGCCAAAATCAAAGTTTGGCGTTTGAAATTTGGCTTGCAGTACGGGATAGTTACGATTCAAACGATTTCGTTTGTAAAATCTGCCCAAAAAGCGACATCTGATTTGGAGCGCTGTAACTCTCGGAATCCTCAACCGAATTCGACGATTCTTTTTTCAGACAAAATCCCAAAGTCTTGAGTATAAGTGTTCCAAATTTGATAACAATCCGACAAAGGAAACAAAAGTTATTCAAAAAAGAAATGTGATAATCTAAAAAAAACACCCTTTAGTTGGAGAAATCCAAAAACTTCAGCGGGTGGGAGACGATCTGTAGGTATGTAGGCCGTGCCCTTGACCGAAACTGAAGCTGCCTTGTCCAATTTGACCAGGTGAAAGAGGAAGCCGTCACCGATCTGAACTAGGTACATCTGTGTTCTACTCACTGTTCACTGTGTCGCACACTCACCAAAACTCGGAGATCGTAGCGGCTGCTGTTGAATCCCATGACGATGACTTGACGGATGTTGGCCCTGAGATCTTCCAGGAGCCTGGTCAGCACTCGCTTCTGGAATTTCTTCAAGTACGGTCGCTGCAGGAGTGACTCCATGGCATCCACAACGTCGGCCAGCTGTTCCGTCTTCAATCCGCCCTGTCTCGGCTTGGTAGAGTAGCAGCTGCTTCACCAGCAGCTCGGAGAAGCTCTGGCCCGGCTGGACGTCACAGAGCCGAATACAGCCGACTTTCTGATGGGCATTGCTGAGCTTCATTGCAAACGCAATGTAGTACAGCTCGTGCACTGCCAACGGCTGGATGTGTGTGCCAAAGTCAAACTCCTTGTCCGTGAACTTGGCCATGCAGAATGATGTTTCCACGTCAAACGTTATGACGGCTGGCTCGAACAGTTTCGGGTACAGGTCGACGAAGGTCAGATCTTGTTGCTTCAGTCGTTCGAAGACTGCAAGCTTCCGCTTGTACTTTCGGCCTCCCTAGGTCGGCCTCCCTTGTACCTAGGTTGCTCTCCCTCTTGAACTTGCAGAGTCCCTCATGGCGGCTGACGTGTCGGTTCAGCACGACCATCCCGCAGATTTCGCACTTGTTTCCTCGCCCAAATTTCCTGGGTTGCTAACCAAGTGGTAGCGTCCATTGTGGAAGACGACGGTTGTTGTTGTCCTCTTCATTTGGACCAACTTCCTCAACCACGAAGTCGCTGTCTTCGTCTGGCAAAATTCGAAGGACTGAGAGCGTAGAGTTGGTTGCATTGGCCACTTCGATAAGTTCGTGTTCGTCGTACGGTTTGGTCGTTTCTCTTGGCGAATTTTCGAACCATTCGCTAGCCGCAGCCTTTGCTCTCCGCTCTCACTCGTATCGAAGCTTGTCACGGTTCTTGTGCTTGAACTCCACCTGCTCTTTGTGTCGGCAGATGCAGTGAAAGATGGTCTCTTCAGCTGGGATTTTGGATTTGTCCTTATGTTTAAGAAAGGACACGGCATACTTCGATCTTGGGTTGAGTAGTAGAAGAGTGACCATATAAATAGTATATTTTTTTGAATAGTATATATTTGAAAAGCAAAAAAAAATTTTTTCACTTGTGGCACAAGAGTAGACTAATTTTTTTTTGGAAAATAAAAATTTTTACTTTTTGTCAGCCAACATTTTTTTTTTGGGCACAAGAGAAGACTGACTAAATTTTTCGAAATTAAAAAATTAACTCTGGCTGTTGTTCACACGCTACTCTTTTTTTTTGGTTTCTATTTGGACAGAAAATTAGGTTGGTCTTACATGTGTTTAGTTGTGATATGCTGTGTTTTTTATTTGTTGTCTTTATTTGTCATTTATTTGTTGTTTGTGTATTTGTCATTTATTTGTTTCAATAATTCCATTTTTCTATTGCAAGGAGAAAGTCGTGGCAACGCACAGGCGTACACAGGAGGTGCACAGTGGCAGGGGGGGGGGGATGGTGGTGGAATCGAGGTGGAAAATGATGTTTCTTCAAAGGCGAGTCATCGCGCTTCTTGCCGCCTTCTTTGCATAGTGAAGGCATGCGAGCAGCCCAATCGAGTGTGTTGCTACCTTAATTAAGATGGTTCGTTTTAAACGAGTAGGGAAACGAAAGTTGTGAAATCGACTCAACTACACCTCGTGAAGATAGCTCAACCCGTGTTGAGTTTCTTGCACCTCAGGAATGGACCAGTAGGAGTCGTTCTGGTGAATGACCGAAAATCCCATTTTCTCACCGAACTGAATATTGCGCTAATTGAGAATGTACATGTATGTACTCCACTTGAAATGAAGAATTAATTCATAGACATGTTAATTTTTTTTCTCAATGTAACCCAACCTTTCCTCCAACTGGCTTTTGAGTACGAAGTGCGAACACCGGCAGAAGCTGGTCATTCTGATAGCAAGATTGGGCAAAGCCGGCCACAACATCTGCAGATGAATTGGAGACCCTGTACCCTTTCTTGCCATGGAAGATCTACACAATGTTGATGTCTGGCAGTGTTCTGTAGCCGTCTAATGTCATGTACACAGCGGACGTCAGCATCTCGCACGTCTAAAAAAATTGGAAGCAGTGAGCTAAATTTTAAATGTTAGGTAATTCTCGTGAAAGCATACACTGGTCATAGACGACACAATGGGGCGTTTGTGTGTGTGTGGAAGTCGTGCCAGATACACACGTCTGTGACCGATCTGGTCAGCTCCTTTATGCAGAATCGGACCAGGTTGGCCAAACCCCTGTCGACCTGTGCTGGCTTTGAACGGGTTGCATGTGAACTTCTGGGTGTTGTTGAAGTTTCCACAGACCTGTAAAAGATTCAATTTTGTATGTTGGCATTGCCAATACTCTCGTATGTATGGTTGACAGAGAACTTACACAGACTGACAGACTGAACTGACAGAGACAGAGAGCTTGCGAGACTTATGTAGGTTTTAGGGGGGGGGGGGGCAGGGGGCAGGAGTCGGGGGGTTAAACTTTTCAATTTAGGGCGGAGACAATTGGAAATACAGATGAATCCGTACTGTAGGTAAAACAACAACGTACTGCTTGGAAAATGGCGTCGCGGTGCAAGGTCTTTCTCGAGATACCCAGGTGTAACACACCTCCCAGATCTAAAATAAATTATATTATTCATCTCAAAATATTTTTTTTTATAGAAAAATATGATACATACGTAATCGGAGAAGGTAGGGTGACACTGTAGTTAAATCCACGCAAACACAAGTTAACTTGCGTTGCTAAACTTCTTAAAGCTGGATGCATCCAACTCCGGGTAATTTTCACAATTGTCTTCCTTGAGACGCATATCGATTTAATATTCAGTTCTTCGAATTTTTCATATATCCCGCCTAAGCAATAAATTTATGTAGAGTGTAGAGCGGGTTTTTTTTGCTCTCTCTAACCTCTCTACGGACGCGGCCACTATTCTGTGGCCCCATGCAGTGAGCAATGGAAGAACGCAGGGAGGGCAGCCAAGGTTTGGATTGGTAGATTGGGCACAGGCATTATTAATCTATATGCTCACATTCTCACTCTGCTTTCCTTTTCCGCAACTTTTGTTTTCGCTTTCCGCCCACTGTGTCGTGCACAAATAGAGGACGTGCAGAGAGCGGGTTAGCAACTGATAAGAGACGGGACTCGTGACTTGCGGAACGCCCACAAAAGTCGCATGACAGTGTAACGTGTTTGAACTTGGTAGCTGATAAGAGCGTGTAGCACCGTGTGACAGCGCTTACATCTTTGTAACACAAGAGTACTGCACAATGTTTCCGATTCAACTCGATCTGATTGACAACGCGACATAATGCCGAACAAATGGAGGCAATGTTGAGATCGGGCAACTTCTCCGATTTCACTATAATCGCACTCAAGTGGCAGAGTCCCATTTTTTTGGTAAATTTTTGGCATTGCAGTCGTCTCACTTAGGAGACCCCTGCGAAGTGGGTGAGGGTCGATGGTCGAAATGAGGATTCCCACCACCAATGGGACATTCATCTGGACCCCCTAAAATCGATTTTAGCAAAATCTACAGGGTGGGCCATTTATCTATCGTCGGTTTCATTTCGCTTTAACTTCAGCGTTTTGCAACAAAACAGTTTGATACTTTAGGACAAGGTAGGTACGTCAAGAGAATTTTTTCCGTGAAAAAAATTGTAAAAATTGGTGCACTACAGCACCAGCTCTCAAAGATTTTCATAGAAACAGCTTGATTTCTTCGTGGTAAATGTCTTGTTAGGTATAGCAGCCTGTTCATTAGAACTGTAGAGCGAGGCCATCATTCACTCCCACCAGGGCCAGCCCGACGTTCCAGACTAACTGCAGGAGATTTGAGCCGCTTTTGGCGAAATCACGATTAAAATGAGGCAAATACCTTGCTGGCTCACCGTCAGCGCCATGCAAATTATTAGAATGTGACTTCGGTCATATCGAAGTGCGTAATTCGCTATGTAGTGGGCCAATTTTCTCAATTTTTTCAGGGATAAAATTCTCTACATGTACCTACCTTGTCCTAAAATATCAAACATATTCGACGCAAAACTCTGAAGTTAAAGCGAAATGAAACCGACGATAGATAAATGGCCCACCCTGTATTTTTTTTGCGGGCACCTGGAAATTCTGTGGAACGCCTCTTAAACCACAATTGCTACGGTTTCTGGCTGTACAGTGGCTTCGGCCTAAAATAAGTGCCAGGTGGGGGCCCACCTTGCCTCGCGGCAGAACAACGCCCATTGTTATGTGATCTGGTGATTCTGGCGCTGCCCTGTGATCTGGTGATTCAGTTAACGGCCATTGTGCTGCGTCAGGCGGTCGTCGTTAAAAATAGTTAAAAAAAGTTTTTATTGAAATTCTACTACACCTCGTTCTTTATGGACTGCTCGTGGAGAAGTTTACGATGGGCCTTTCCGTCGTTCCTACCGAATTTTGCGAGTGGCTTGGGACGCTTGTGTTGTGATTGAAGTCCTGTAGTTTGTCCAGTCTTCGCTATCGCCGTGCCCATGCCGTTCTTGGACTTTCCCAATGTTTCCCGTTGTCTACGTCTCTTGGGATCTGTTGGGATTGGCCAAATAAAACCCAACCGAATCGATCATTATTAATCGAATATATCATACTTCAATTGTAATGTTCACGCGGTACAGACAAATATCGCATCCGCAAACAAATGTCGCCCACTTGCGATGCGGAATAGACGTGGCAAAATTCTGCGTGGGTGAATCACGGCAGATCTGTCGCTCAATCTGTCGGCCGATGTGCGCATTGTGAGCGTCTTCGGCGACGGTGCGCGCGATTTGGCGCTCAACTCTGGCCCGCTCCTCCGCCTCAGCTTGCGCTTGACGCTGCTGGCTCGGCTCCAGCTACAACATACCTCTTTCTCTATCTTTCTCTGTATACCCAGAGGCGATCCATGCCCCGCTGTTGCTCGGACCACCGCTGAAGGCGCTGCTGGCGCTCTTGCTCTGCCGTTCGGGGCTTCAGGTGCTCGATGATCCACGAGCCGTCGTTTGGGGAGGGGGGAGGGGGGGTGTCCGTTGACGACCATGACGCGCTGGCGGTCCTCCCTGTAGACGAGAAGACGGCGCAGGACGTCCTCCGCAACGCCGCTGCGGGCCAAGGTGGTCGCGGAACAGATCCAATTCCGTTCCCTCCCTTCCGTCTGAATCGTGTGTGGTGGGGTGATAAAATGAGAGGGGGGGGGGGCACGGTTCAACGCCGTCCTACCTGCGTGCGCTTGGCAGCATGGAATGGACGCCGCCAAGGAGGTCGCGGAACAGATCCGATTCCGTTCCCTCCCTTCCGTCGGAATCCTGTGCGGTGGGGTGATAAAATGAGAGGGGGGGGGGGGGGGCGGGGGCGCACGGTTCAACGCCTCCTACCTGCGTGCGCTTGGCAGCATGGAATGGACGCCATCTCAAATCACTTCAGTATCTTCAAACTTCACTTTCTTCAGAAAATTCACTTCACTTCACTTTCTTCAGAAAAAAGGAAACGCAGCGAGCTCGAGTGATCCCAGGTTCTGCAAGGCGTATGGCTGCGGAAGGAAAGTTGCTGATAAAAGCGAACGGCGTGGCGTTAGCTGACCGGGGCGTCAACAAGATTGACCTGTCCCAAGACCGGACGTGAAAAAACAATGACTCTTTATCCGCTGTGCCGATTCTAACCAAATTTAGTGTTGTTTATAGCAAACAGCGGGCGACATGCTGTGTTCACGTTTCACGCATCTCCATCACTCCTACCATGAGATAGGTATGCACCATCTACTTAGGGATCAAATTTTGGCAACTATTCTTTTCAGACAATGCGATAACCTACGCATGCTTAAACAATCGTTCCCCAGCGCTCTAATATTTGAATTTTGAATGTGCAGTAGCATAGCTCGTATTCTGTTCCAAAATCGAATAGCGAAACTTTAGGAAACGGATTGTTTTGCAATTTTCTAACAATTCCAACAAACGAACCAGACGGACGCGGATTCGGTTAAATTCCGATAAAACTCTAGTGTTGAAAACAGATGCATTTGATGCTCAATGCAGCACGGAGTAAATATCCGTAAACTAGGGGCTGTCCTTGGTGACACGACAAATGAGCAATCACTCAACAGTCACAATTTTTGAGTGACGATATTCGACCCCCAAAGTTGGTGTTGCGTATCTCATGGTAAGGGTACCAGAGAAATCTGAAACTCTGGCACAACATGTCCCCCAGTGTTTGCTATGAACGCTCAAAGTTTGGTAAGTTTTAACAATTTTTTAATCATATGCTTAAAAATGATTCTTCAACTGACTTGCAAACCGCAAAACGCAAACCGCAAATCGGTACATGTACTCTAGTCAAGACTCGCCATTCCTTTCTTCGTTCGACGGCGGAGTCCAAATGTCACCTGTTACAATCTGCAGCATTTTTAGGGTTTTGCATAGCTTACCGTAACAAACAACGTTACAACAACAACATTGCCATTACAACGTGCAGTAAACCCTATTATTAATCCCGAGCGCATTCTAGTCCAGCCGATGTCTGTCAGGCAGCTCTTCTCCTTTTCAGCACAATTACGTCTGACTGATAAGCAATTGTTCAGGTCTGACTCCTTGCAGCACTGATAAGCGCTGCTCTTTTTTCTGCAGCCGAAAAGCCAAATGCATTTTTACCAAATGAAGAAAGGCCCCTCAGCCTGCATATTTGTTCTGATGTATAATGTAGGCATACTGCTCAATGCTTTGCCACTGCGTCAAAGTTTATGTTTGATTGGGATGGGCAACAGCGACGTCATCGGCGGTGTTGGTTGGTGGTAAAACCAGGACTGGCATACTTGACAATTATCGCAATTCTCGCTGGTCATGACAATTATCACAGAGCGCCTCAAATTGTCTGTTACCAGGCCTGAGTATCGTCAATGCCAGCATGCTTGGGCACGTAATGACGCATAATCGTCTGCACGTCGTGTGGATCGATCAGAAGCGATCACTGAGTACTCAGCAGGAGCATTCTGGACGCGCAAAGCCGCACTTGCACACATCCAGAGCATTGTCAGCATTGTCCAGAGACAGATTTCAGGGATTTCAGTGTACTCCCTAAGTTGCAACTGTGGCAAGAATGTGTACTTCGATATGTGCAAGAATGTTGTATGTAGTTGCCAAAAATATTTACTTTCTTGTTAGCAAGAACACACTTCGTTGTTGGCAAAAACGTGCTGTGACAGTGTCAAGAATGCACTTCATTGTTGACAAGAACGAGCACATGTTTTCTCAAGAATGTTGTTGCGGTTCATTATGAAAGCACTTGCAACCGACCACACAGAAAGAAAGGGAAGCAACGCAACAACAGTAAAACATTCAGCACTGATCACTGAGCACTTGCCGGACGCTACCCAAGGATGCTGGTGCTGCTGTCCAACTCCTTAGACGGATACCGTAGCCGCAAAGCGTGTACTGGGAGGGCAGGGGTGTAGATAAACACCGCCGTCGATACCCTCCCTCCACACACTGGAGTGACATAGCAGCACCACGTTGTTTAGCTGTTTCTTTGCACATTGTGCTCTGAACTTTTCGTCCACGAGCTACCACATTGTTAATATACAGGGTGGGCCAAAAAAACCGCCCCTACCGATTTAGAGATTATGTAGCTGGATCGATTCTGATGAAAATTGGAATACAACATACTGGACCTAATAGAAGCAGGTTTGCAAAGTTTTGGCTCATTTCATAAACAACGTTGTATTTCTTTGGTCTTGGACCGCCTTACCCTTAGATGTAGCCAATGAAGACACTGTGCGACTATTTTTCGAAAATTTGAAAATAAAGCGGTTGAAAAATTGTGGGCGCATGTTTTAAAAATGCCCATGTCGAAAGAAGACAAAATCACAATCAAAACTTTGCGACTTATCGTTTTTACCTCAAACTTAAACTTACCGTTTGTTTGCACCATTGATGACAGTTTCGGACAATTCTATACAAGCATGAGGAAGTCACAAAATCTGTGGAATTGAAATGAGCCGAAACTTTGGAAACCTGCTTCTATTAGGTCCAGTATGTTATATTCTAATTTTTATCAGAATCGGTCCAGCCTATCTCTGAATCGATTGGGGGCGGTTTTTTTGCCCACCCTGTAAGGGTGTCCAGCGTTTACAATTAGTGCTACCAATCTAAAATTCTCATTTTTACAGCGCCTTGCCAATGACAGTCGATGACAAGGCTACACCTTCCTTCTTTGAACAGCAGCGCTTGCATTGTCAGCGAATTTAGCGACTGAATGGCCAGCAGAAACAGTCGACTTGTTCTAGCCAACAGATTACAACTGGAGTAGAGTCCTGAAGTAGAGCATTCCTCTATTGGTGCCTTGGTCAAGCGTCTGCTCCAGCCGGCTGAGCTGCACCTGGGAGAGCAGCAGCGCGTTGCAGTAGCACGAAACCCATCAGGGTTTTTAATGGGACCACAGTCTGTGCATCCAACCACCTACTGCGGGTCTTGCGCTATTGTTCAAATCATGAGCATACATTAGCAATATCTGGGCAACTGGCGGGTGCCACTGTGGCTGAGGAGGTCGTCTCCCACTGTCTCTCTTAGCGCTTGCTGGAGCACTTGAAATTTGCTGAGCTCTTCCTTGAACTGTCACAAGTTGTTATAGAGCAGCTCTAACACGCTCAAATGTCCAGCCATCTTCGAGGCTTGAACGCCCTCGAGGGCGAGGCGGCGGCACAGGAGCGCGAGAGGCCGAACCGTCGCCCAGGACGCCGTGAACGCCCTCGAGGGCGAGGCGGCAGCGGCGGCGCAGGAGCGAGAGAGGGTGAAGCGCAACATCGGCTGAACCGTCGCCCAGGACGCCGTGAACTCCTTTATGAGCTACATACCGTTCGTAATCGAAATGTCAGCCTTGGCAGACTTGATTGGGTTCTGCGCCCTGCCTCGACTTGCCTGCCCGTCCCACACGACGTCCGCCACGCGGGCCAGGCCCAGGCGCTCGATCGCGCGCCTAAACGCCGCGCTGTGCACTAGACACGCAAAGTCCGCAGTAAAAGGACCTCTTGACTTGCCTGAGCACTGGCCGCAGGGCCACGTTCTCCTGCTCGCCCAGGAGCAGGGCGAGCCAGTCGACCTGCAGGCCGACTGGCCGCACCGAGGCGAGGCTGCGCAAGTGCTCAGTGATCAGTGCTGAATGTTTTACTGTTGTTGCGTTGCTTCCCTTTCTTTCTGTGTGGTCGGTTGCAAGTGCTTTCATAATGAACCGCAACAACATTCTTGAGAAAACATGTGCTCGTTCTTGTCAACAATGAAGTGCATTCTTGACACTGTCACAGCACGTTTTTGCCAACAACGAAGTGTGTTCTTGCTAACAAGAAAGTAAATATTTTTGGCAACTACATACAACATTCTTGCACATATCGAAGTACACATTCTTGCCACAGTTGCAACTTAGGGAGTACACTGAAATCCCTGAAATCTGTCTCTGGACAATGCTGACAATGCTCTGGATGTGTGCAAGTGCGGCTTTGCGCGTCCAGAATGCTCCTGCTGAGTACTCAGTGATCGCTTCTGATCGATCCACACGACGTGCAGACGATTATGCGTCATTACGTGCCCAAGCATGCTGGCATTGACGATACTCAGGCCTGGTAACAGACAATTTGAGGCGCTCTGTGATAATTGTCATGACCAGCGAGAATTGCGATAATTGTCAAGTATGCCAGTCCTGGTTTTACCACCAAGCAACACCGCCGATGACGTCGCTGTTGCCCATCCCAATCAAACATAAACTTTGACGCAGTGGCAAAGCATTGAGCAGTATGCCTACATTATACATCAGAACAAATATGCAGGCTGAGGGGCCTTTCTTCATTTGGTAAAAATGCATTTGGCTTTTCGGCTGCAGAAAAAAAGAGCAGCGCTTATCAGTGCTGCAAGGAGTCAGACCTGAACAATTGCTTATCAGTCAGACGTAATTGCGCTGAAAAGGAGAAGAGCTGCCTGACAGACATCGGCTGGACTAGAATGCGCTCGGGATTAATAATAGGGTTTACTGCACGTTGTAATGGCAATGTTGTTGTTGTAACGTTGTTTGTTACGGTAAGCTATGCAAAACCCTAAAAATGCTGCAGATTGTAACAGGTGACATTTGGACTCCGCCGTCGAACGAAGAAAGGAATGGCGAGTCTTGACTAGAGTACATGTACCGATTTGCGGTTTGCGTTTTGCGGTTTGCAAGTCAGTTGAAGAATCATTTTTAAGCATATGATTAAAAAATTGTTAAAACTTACCAAACTTTGAGCGTTCATAGCAAACACTGGGGGACATGTTGTGCCAGAGTTTCAGATTTCTCTGGTACCCTTACCATGAGATACGCAACACCAACTTTGGGGGTCGAATATCGTCACTCAAAAATTGTGACTGTTGAGTGATTGCTCATTTGTCGTGTCACCAAGGACAGCCCCTAGTTTACGGATATTTACTCCGTGTGCATTGAGCATCAAATGCATCTGTTTTCAACACTAGAGTTTTATCGGAATTTAACCGAATCCGCGTCCGTCTGGTTCGTTTGTTGGAATTGTTAGAAAATTGCAAAACAATCCGTTTCCTAAAGTTTCGCTATTCGATTTTGGAACAGAATACGAGCTATGCTACTGCACATTCAAAATTCAAATATTAGAGCGCTGGGGAACGATTGTTTAAGCATGCGTAGGTTATCGCATTGTCTGAAAAGAATAGTTGCCAAAATTTGATCCCTAAGTAGATGGTGCATACCTATCTCATGGTAGGAGTGATGGAGATGCGTGAAACGTGAACACAGCATGTCGCCCGCTGTTTGCTATAAACAACACTAAATTTGGTTAGAATCGGCACAGCGGATAAAGAGTCATTGTTTTTTCACGTCCGGTCTTGGGACAGGTCAATCTTGTTGACGCCCCGGTCAGCTAACGCCACGCCGTTCGCTTTTATCAGCAACTTTCCTTCCGCAGCCATACGCCTTGCAGAACCTGGGATCACTCGAGCTCGCTGCGTTTCCTTTTTTCTGAAGAAAGTGAAGTGAAGTGAATTTTCTGAAGAAAGTGAAGTTTGAAGATACTGAAGTGATTTGAGATGGCGTCCATTCCATGCTGCCAAGCGCACGCAGGTAGGAGGCGTTGAACCGTGCGCCCCCGCCCCCCCCCTCTCATTTTATCACCCCACCGCACAGGATTCAGACGGAAGGGAGGGAACGGAATCGGATCTGTTCCGCGACCTCCTTGGCGGTCTGGCCAGCATGCAGGCGGTTGACGCGGCGCGGGTCGCTCGCAGTGTGGCCAGCGTCGCTGACCACATGGCCTACCTCCTCCAGAGGGAGGGCGCGGACGAGGCCCGCGGCGTCGTTGCGGAGGACGTCCTGCGCCGTCTTCTCGTCTACAGGGAGGCCCGCCCGCGCGTCATGGTCGTCAACGGACACCCCCCCCCCCTCCCCGAACGACGGGCTCGTGGCTCATCGAGCACCTGAAGCCCTGAACGGCAGAGCAAGAGCGCCAGCAGCGCCTTCAACGGTGGTCGGAGCAACAGCGGGAGATGGATCGCCTCTGGGTATACAAAGAAAGATGATAGAGAAAGACATACCGTATGTATGTTGTAGCTGGAGCCGAGCCAGCAGCGTCAAGCGCAAGCTGAGGCGGAGGAGCGGGCCAGAGTCGAGCGCCAAATCGCGCGCAAAGTCGCCGAAGACGCTCACAATGTGCACATCGGCCGACAGATCGAGCAAAAGATCTACCGTGATTCATCCACGCAGAATTTTGCCACGTCTGTAGCAGAAATGCAAAGAGGGGGGTTATGCGACAGGCATATGTCTACGACTACGACCTCAAAAAAATCTGCTTACGACCTGAGTTTGAAATAACGCCGCCACGCGTAAAAAAAGTTGTAATAAATAGTAAGCACCACACCACACACCTATGTAGTAAGCACCACCACACCACCCCACTTCTCTCGTATATTTCCCAGCGAGTTTGAGCGCGCACTGAGACTTTTTGATTATCATCACAAGCGACGTTCAAAAATGGACGCAAAAGTACTGTATGCAAATCTAGTGACGGAAAAAGTAAATTTCAAAAAAGTACCGTATACAATTTATGCACTTGTGATATTTATTCGTGTGTCTGCGTGCGTGCGTGCGTGTGCGGTGTACGGCAGGACTGGTACGACCGGCGTCAGAATGCTCTCTTTTCGGGCGTCAGTGTGCATTATTAATCGGAGGGCGTTATTGTCTTCGCGGTCGCGGCCTGAGTAGTTTACGACCGCTTTAGCTAGCCGCTCTCGCCGCCGGTCGATGATTGGTCGTCGGCAGCTGCTAGAGACGCTCGCCGACTAGAAAGGATTACGTCCGCTTTAGCTAGCGTTTCCTACTTCCTCGAGCCACCAACCGGAGATCCGCACCGGCAATATACATACGCCACCCATCCGCTCGTGTGACAAATGATTTTGTAGTTAACTCGAGAGGAGGTGTTGGCGCTTCTGCCGCCGTGTTTACGATGCCGATCGCCTCTACCGTCTTTGTTGGTTGCCTCGGCCCGCCAGCCACTCTCGCCGCCGGTCGATGATTGGTCAGCGGCAGCTGCTAGACGCCCGCCGATTGTCGACGACGTCGCCTAGCGAGGGGCGCGTCGCCGCCAGAACCACTTGCCATTCTTTTGGTTTCGACATTGGAATACCCTCTTTTACGGTAAAACGAGAAGAGCCCACAATGTCGATGTTAAACGAACAAGAAGTGGAGACGTTCAACATGCCCATGGTCGCTCCCGCCGCCGACGCCACTGCCGTTGACCAAGGTCTCCGTGTGCGCCGGCAGAACAAGGACGTCGACGAGAGAGAACGGCGCAAGCGTCATCAGGACACCTTCGACTTCTATGGCGACGACGACTACAGCAACGACGACGACGACGACTCCCGACCGCTGCAGCGCCGCCGACGAATGAAGGACAACGACGACGAAGACAGCAACGACGACGACAGCGGCAGCTTTCCGTCTCTGTCGTCTTTGCCCGCTGTCGACGACAGCAACGCCGACATTCGACAACGCCGGCGCGGAGATGAGCAGCAGCCGCTTCCGCCACAGCAGCAGCAGCAGCAGCCGCCTCTTCCGCCACAGCAGCAGCGGCATCGGGGCCGAGCGCAACGGCAGCGCAACGACGACCAGCCGCCAACGCCGCCATCCAACGCCGTGGCTGTCGACGTCGAGCTCAGCTCCTTGCTCGCCAGTAAGTCGGGACTTTCACACCTTCTCAACGTTTTGCGTCAAAAATCAAAATGCATTGTTGTTGTAGCGAACACCGGCAGGATGACGAGCGTGAAACTGCTGGCAGCCAACATTCTCGTCGGCCTCATGAGGCTGCCAGCGCACGAGGACCCGAGACCCATCTCCGGCGACCTGGCTCTCGTGCTGGAGTCCATCGCCGCCAGCGACCTCGCCCACCCGGAACTGATCGCCGCTACGACCCTGGTGACCTTCCTCGGAGGCTGACGACCTAGACCGCGTCAGCCGTTCGTCTCGAGCATCATGTCGGACATCGACGAGAGCGAGCGCATAATGCACCAGTCCGACCGCCTCCTGCAGATCGATGTCTCGCGCCACCCGTCGAGTTGGTAGGGGGCCGTTGTACATATGCGCGTGTCCGTTTAGCAGAGTTGGGCGACGGAGAACGGGGACGCGGACGAGGATGCCAGTTGGTTCCGCGGCCAGCTGCGCATGGAGGAGGACCAGTCGGACGACGACGAAGACGTCGACTCGGACGACGAAATGCCTCCGCCATCGGCGAGGGCGCTCAGCGAAGACGACGGCCGTCGTTCGGCCCGGACAGAGCAATTGGGGCGTTCTTCGCCAACGAGTGCCGATCCAGCCCCGGCCCGCCGCCGCCACCGCCGCCGCCCCAAGTTTGCTGAACGGCGAGTGGGGGATCGATGCCGTCTCAACCCAACCCGACGACGACGACGCCGACGGCGGCGCCGACGGTCGACGAGTCGGCGCGGGACGACGACGCGACGCAGCCAATGGCGGGGATCGAGGCGGTGGTTGAGGCGGTGGAGGCCGAGCCGCCGACGGACGCCAGGCGGTCCTTCGCAACGGTTGGGGGGGGGGGGGGGTGGAATGGTAGCAGCGTGTCGCGTTGATCCGACAACGTTGCACGTTTCAGCTGACTACCGTACCACCGCACGACGCTCCGGGCGCCGTCTCGATCCTACATTCCCCCGCGAAGTTCTGGACGCCATAGAGTGCAACGTCAGCAAGTTTTTGTTCGTTTCCAATGATTCGTGGGTCTGAAAATTTTGGGAGGGGCAAGCGCCCCTCAGCCCCTCTCCTGGTTGCGCCGCACGCCGAATGTGGCGCTGTCACTGCTGCAGAATAGGCGAGCTCAGAGTCACGTTCTCAGACAAATATCGCGGTACAGACAAATATCGCACGCACGTGGACGCGCTAGTCGCCGCTACTTGCGTGCGCTGGTCAAGGCGTGCGACAAACTAACCCAAAGACGATCATTTTGTTCACGTAGGCGTTCAGCGCCTTCTCGCAGTCGTCGAGTTTCCCTAAACGGCCATCTGGTGTCCAGAAAGTTCTAAACAGCCCATTGGCTCGCACACCACCATAGTCTCGCTGCTCCATATCCAAACACTGCACGTTTTCCCGAATTCACTTGTTCAATTTCTTTCTCCAGGATTTCTCATCCAAAATACAGCGACATGCAAACAGCAAACATGCTTCTTTCAATAGTAACATACCTACCTAGTAACATCCGAATGTTGGAAAAGTTCTGTAGCGCGATGCTGATTGGTCATTAGACAGTGTTCGGACAGAACGAAGTACGTATTGTATAAAAGTTCACTGTGAATAAAGTTGTAGCACATTGTTTGCCCTTACTTCAGGAACTTCAACACTTTTGAGATTCATCAACGAAGAAGAGCACTGTAGATGAATTTGCTGGCTTGTGTGGTTCTTTGGCAGCATGTTTACTTTCGTGTGCAAGTCGAGGCTCACGTATGCTGCATTTGTTTGGACATGCGATATTTGTCGGAGGATGGGACACATGAGAATCAAATCTGGCATTTTCGCTGTGGTCCGTCTCAATCGCATGCTGTCAATATTCTCATTCTACAACAATCATGCCTCCATCATCCAGCAAATTTTATCATTGTGTTATGTTGAAGGATTTATGGTACACTTTTGTGTGTCTGAATTTTTAGCAGTACATCATTTTTTGTGTATGCAGGAACGTCAATTTGTTTGCAGATAATTTGTTCGAACAGTGATTCCCTTACCTTACCATCTGTTGCAGCGCCCCCTCCGTCGTTTGATTTTACCAAGACAATTATCGCAGAGGCGTCCAGATGCTGCCTACGCATCTGCCATGTACAGGGTGTCCCCGCGGTGGGTTTCCCAACTTTGATCAGCTACTGTGCCTCACTGCGTTGACAGATTTTGACAATTTTTTGTACGTACATACTACCAAGTAAAACTTAGACCTACCCCGAATTCTGGAAAAATCCACCAAACCAAGCGAAGTTTATTCAGCGCAGAACAAAATCACTGATTTTCAAAGTGACCACCGTCTTGGGCAGTGTACTTGCACACCTGTCCACAACAAAATGGCAAATTCCGTAGCATAATTTGACGCCGGAATTTGCCATTTTGTTGTGGACAGGTGTGCAAGTACACTGCCCAAGACGGTGGTCACTTTGAAAATCAGTGATTTTGTTCTGCGCTGAATAAACTTCGCTTGGTTTGGTGAATTTTTCCAGAATTCGGCGTAGGTCTAGGTTACATACACTTGGTAGTACGTACGTACCAAAAATTGTCAGAATCTGTCAACGCAGTGTGGCACAGTAACTGATCAATGTTGGGAAACCCACCGCGGGGACACCATGTACATGAGAGCCTGGGGGAGGGTACAAGTTGGGCAGGATTGTGCTGCCGTGTCCTTCGGCGCACTATTCGAACGATGCGCAGTCACAAAGGACTAGTTCGCGTTGTCCCACCTGTTCTCGACATTGCACTCGCGGTGCGCTCCGATTTCCTCAACTTTGGTCGACGGTGTGATGGCGGACGCGAACGGTTTGTGGGTGTCGCTTGTCGATTTTGGATCGAAACAAGGTCGGCCAATTGGCTAGGCGATTGTCCACGGACTTGTTCAAAATGAAGAGGCAAGGCGAGCAACTCTTGCAGAGATCGTTCACTTAAAACGATGGCCGTAGAGCAGCAGCTGTGGCTTAGTCCGCAAGGCGTTGGATTCCTGACCGCGAGGTCGGGAGTTCGATTCCTTGCTGGGTGAAAACCACGGCAACCCCTTGGGCAAGGGGTTTAAACCACTGCTCCGGTTTCTGGCTGTACCGTGGCTTCCCATAAAAAAACAGAAGACTCGGAGTGTTTGAGCCTGAGAAAACTGTAAAAAACGCGATAAAAAATGTCAAAAATGTGGTTTTGGGAATAACTTTTGCACCGAAGAGAGTGACGTGCTGAATTTTGTAGCATGAATAGGCTTAGGTGTCGACTACATACTCCATAAAAAGTCGCAAGAGTCGGAGTGGTGGAACAAAACTATGTTGGCACATTTCTGAATCGCATTTTCCAAATTCTGGCTGATTGTTACTCAGCGTATGCAGCGTGCAGTTTCATTTTCTTGTACGCATAAACTTGCTTGACAACGAAAGGCTATGTAGCTATGCCGGCCTGCTGTCTGCTGCTGCTGCATCGACCGTTGCCGTCTGTGCAAACGTTTGCGACTGCAAGCTGGCTGCTTCACTGACTCAGCCAGTTCCGCTCTTCTTCCATGGCGCCAGCGCTTCTCAACTGGCGCGCGCAGCCCATGCCTCTCTGGCTGTTCTGTTCTGACCTTAGGCAGCTAATGTGAGGCGAACTGAGAGGTGGTGCAACGCCACGATTTATTGGCGAACGCGCCGCGAGCACGCTACAAAGGGGTAGTAGGCGCGGACTGCGAACTCACTGCGAAGTGCAGTGCTGTGTTGTGCTGCTTCTTAGTGGACGAGCAGCGTAGCTTAAAAGGATAGTGCAGATTGTCCACAGTGACAATTATCGCAGAGGGGGCGCGCAGCAGAGCCTTATTGTTAAATCGCACGTGTATGGTGCCGTTTTCAGTCGAGACAACTGGCGAGCTCATACGGCAGAAAGCGTGCACGCTTGCAGGACGCGTGTGACTTCAATTTATTGAGGGATCAGTCGCGCTCTCTCAGAATGCGACAATATGTTTTTGTTTTGCCTTGCGTTGACCCCATCGTGTAATACCACCGCTACCCTATATGTGTACCACGACTACTAGCGACTACAGCTACAACAACCAAAATAACTGCAACGACTACAACAGCGACTACAAAGTGGAATCACCGGTACCCCATTCAAACAGTGGTTTTACAAGGCTTTTCTAGCTTCCTGTCAATGGCGTCTACCGATGATTGTTCCTTTCTTTGGTACCGTCTCTTTGATGTATCATTGGTGTATTCGCGATGAAGCTGAATCCCCTTTTCTGAGCACTTTATAGCAGAAGCCGGATCGGCAGCCAAATATAGTTTCATTTAGCAAAGCTACTTCCAAGAATTCCTTGAACAGGCAAGGCCAAGGCAACTAAGACAGCAAACAGCACACAAAATCTCATATTGAGTTTCAATTGTTGAAGAAAGCCACAATAAAGTCGGCTCCTTATCACACACGCACACCCACACACCCACGCACACACACACACAGACACACACACACACACGCACACACATCACTCTCGCTCTCTCTGTCACTCTCGCTCTCTCTGTCTCACTCTCGCTCTCTCTGTCTCACTCTCGCTCTCTCTGTCACTCTCGCTCTCTCTGTCTCACTCTCGCTCTCTCTGTCACTCTCGCTCTCTCTGTCCCACTCTCGCTCTCTCTGTCCACTCTCGCTCTCTCTGTCACTCTCGCTCTCTCTGTCACTCTCGCTCTCTCTGTCTTCTAGAGCGAAAAAAGTCAGAGAGATCGTCTGCGTAGATTAGCGATGCCGGCTACCACCGAGTGTACGTGCGGTCGCTCCAAGGGCCGTTGCATTTGCCAGAACAAAGCCCATTCCTCGCCCGACCTGGACCAGCTGAAGGAGATGATCTCGAACAAGTTCGAGACGCAGGACGAGCGCATCCGCTCCACCATCAAGTCGGTCGTGTCCGAGACTGTCGAGCACGTCGTCGCCGCGCTCGTCTTGGAGCTGCAGCAAGCCAAGGAGCACATTGAGGCCCTGCGCTGCCGCGTCGCCGAGCTGGAGACGCGACCTCTCCACGCTGCTGCCGCGTCTGCGACGGATGGCGACGGCTCCACCCACTCCGACCAACGACCCTACGGCGCCCCTCCCAACTGGCTCGGCACCCCGAGCTTTGCCGAAGCCGTGGCCAAGGCGGTAGAGCACCACCAGCTGAAGGAGAAGAAGAAGTCGAATTTGGTGATCGTGGGCCTGCCCGAGGCCCAGCCCGGCCTCGCGTCTGGCCCCGTCGACTCCGACCAGCAGACGGTGGCGCGATTGGCGGCGGACCTGCACATCGCACCCACGAGCATCGAGCGCGTCTTCCGCCACGGCCAGTCGCGCAACAACCGGCCGCGCATCGTCAAAATCGCCTTCAACGACATGGACGCCCGCCGGCGCTTCCTGGTCGGCCTGCGCCCTCTGCTGAGGGAGCGCCTGCAAGCTGGCCAGACGCAGCCGCCATTCTACGTGCGCCCGGATCTGACGCCTCTGGAGCTGGAGCAGAATGCGCTGCTGAACAAGGAGAGACACCGGCGGATCCAAAATGGCGACGACGTCGTCATCTTTCGAGGTGAGATCATGCTGCGCGTCGATCGCGACCAGTTGCGCTCGCGATTGCCTGTCCGAGAGCCGTTAAACTGAGTGCGTGTCGCAGTCCTGCCGCGAGTCGTTCTGCTACCATGCATGCGTGCCGCTATGGCTACCCAACTGCAGTAGGTATGCACTGTAAGAGCGCTCCACTAGGTGCGGTACAAGTAGGTAGGAACGTGAGCGCCGCGAGTATGCCTTCACTCATGGGCACCACTCCTCTCCCGTCCGCCCCAGGCCCACTGCCCATACCCCCTGTCGGTTCTAGACGCGCGTCCCCCGTACAGCGTACCCATGCGGCTTCTCCCCCCCTCTCTCCACCCCTCTTCCCAAAGGCCAACCCTCAACTCCCCCTTGTGGTTTTATGTATTAAATGCGCAATCTCTTACGCATGGGCAGAAGCTGGATCAAATGCATACGTATCTGCGCACAACGCTTGCCAACTTCATTGTCTGCATTTGCGAGACGTGGCTAGATGCCACCTTCCCCTCTGCGCTCCTTGAGAACCAGTCCTCTCATACCACCTACAGAGTTGACCGTTCTGGCCGTCTAGGCGGGGGGTGTCTCATTCTAGTTCCTAAAAGCATTCGTTCTGCTGTCTCTATTCCAGCCCAATCCCACCCACAGTTCGAAGCACTGTCTGTTGATCTCTATCTAAAGAACACCCGCGTACGCATTACTAATGTCTATCGACCACCGTCGTCTAACGACTCGGCCCCACTCATCTCGTACTTGACCAATGCGCTCTCTGTCAACCACCCCTCTATCCTAGTGGGAGACTTCAATTTACCTAGCGTGGACTGGACCAGTCTCACGCAAAGGACAGACGCACGCACAGCAGAAAAACTAGTTTTCCGATACTTCCTCTCTAATGGATTAGAACAACATGTTGACCGGCCAACGCGGGGGAACAACATTCTTGACCTTGTGCTATCTAATCAACCGCAGATTATACACTCAGTGACTGTAGAACCCCCTCTTATAACGTCAGACCACCTAGCTGTCACTTTTCAAACTATTGAATCACTGGACACTAATATACCCTTGCGCAGTTACCGTAAATATGTGAATGGAAATTACACAGCTATGAACGAATATTTACTCACTGTAGATTGGGTGGCTCTATTCGCAACCTGTACCGACGCTGTCAGTATGTGGAATCATTTCAAAAACATTTTGCATCACTGTATTGAGCACTTTGTACCAATGGGCACTCCAAAAAACAAACCCGTCTCAAAGGAAGTTCGCAAGTTAATTAATAAGCAGAAGAGACTGCACAACAAATTTAAAGCTACACAAAACCAAGATGACTACAACAACTGGAAAACAGCTAACAGAGCGGCAAATAGAGCCATCCTCAGGGAGCAATGTGCGTTTGAAAACAGTTTGGCTAGGCGTGGGAACAGTCGCGAATTTTGGAAGTATGTGTGTGGGCGTATGAAGACAATTCCTACAGTAGCTTCCCTCAGAGCCTCCGATGGTTCGCTTAGGCACACTGATGCTGAAAAGGCCTCCATTCTAAACAATCAATTCTCCTCAGTTTTTGTCACCGACGATAACGAGCCATTGGAATTGTCTTCTCAAACCCAAGTACGCATGTTACCTCCAAACTTCTCTGAATTTGACATTTATCTAGCGCTTTCTAAGTTGCCCAATAAGTTCTCCTCAGGGACCGATGGAATTCCACAGTATCTATTAAAGAGAGTGGCGCTTGCAATTGCCTACCCACTAATGCGAATCTTCAACTTATCCTTGACCACAGCCCAAGTACCACCCGACTGGTTGTGCGCAAACATTACACCCGTGTTTAAAAAAGGCGCGAAAAACAACGCTTCCAACTACAGACCAATTAGTATCACTAGTACATCTTGCAGACTTTTCGAAAGTCTTATCAAAAAACGTGTCCTAGCGCACATGCAATCTAATGGGCTAATCAGCCCTGCGCAACATGGTTTTCTGGCCAAACATAGCACTGTTAGTCAACTTCTAGAATGTCTGAATGACTGGACTAAAGAATTGGATGCTAGACAACCGGTTGACATAGCTTACCTGGATATTGCCAAAGCATTCGATTCAGTTAGCCACTCAAAGTTGCTGCATAAACTTAAGTGCTATGGAATTGCGCACTCAATTACCAATTGGCTCAGTAGCTGGCTAACAAATCGCACCCAACGGGTTAAAGTAAATGACACCTTTTCTGATAGCGCACCAGTTGGTAGTGGAGTCCCTCAAGGTAGCGTGCTAGGTCCACTCCTTTTTCTAATTTTCATCAACGACTTGCCAGCTGTTGCAAACCAAGTTTCGCTCAAACTGTTTGCTGATGACTGCAAGCTGTATTTTCGGTCCAAATTAGTAGACGATCGCAGCAAGCTGCAAAACTCTCTGAATTCAATTTATCAATGGTGCAACAAAAATCAGCTCCAACTTTCTCTGTCCAAATGTTCAGTCCTTCACCTCGGAATAAATCGCAAGGATAGAACAAACTACAGTGTAGGAGGAACACAGCTATCTACAGTCGAAACTATGCGTGACTTGGGCGTCATTGTTTCCAAAGACCTTCGTTTTACTGAACATTGCAACCAGATTAGTAAGGCTGCTGGTCTAAGAGCTTCCGCAATACTAAACTGCTTTCACACTAGAGATTTGAATGTGTTAAGAGTGTTATTTTGCGCGTTTGTTAGAAGCAGTCTTGAATATGCTTCCCCGTGTTGGAATCCGGTCATGGTTGGTAACACAAGGCAGCTGGAGTCAATACAGAGAACTTTTACCCGAAATATTCCGCAACTACGCCACTTGTCATATGATGAACGGAGAGAGCGCATTGGTCTTCCCCTCCTTGAGCTACGGCGGCTACATGCCGATTTAATCTATGTCTATAAAATAATTCACAAACAAACTTCCAATAAATTCGAAGATTTCTTTACCTTAAATAGAGACAGCAGAACGAGGGGGCATAATTTTAAACTCCGTCCACAAAAGCACAATACTCAGTATAGAGCGCACTTCTTCTCGAATAGGGTCATTGCTGCTTGGAATGCCTTGTCGGAAGGAACGGTCAACTCCAAAACTATCATTACATTTAAGCATAAACTTCTGAAGGAAAACTTATCCCAATTCCTAAATGGTTAGGTTATAAAATCACCTTTTAGGTGTCACCTAGCCATGTCTCGCACGTGATAAATAACGAAAACGGTTGGCGGGCGTTCCACTTAGGTCAATCCTGTGTACATTTGTACCTTGTTTGTCGTGACACATCTGTATCAATCGTTCGCTTCGCTTGCTGTGCTTCACTTTGTGCCTGCCTTGTATTGTCGTACACCGTGCTTCGACGAATAAACAAACAAACACACACACATGCCGCAAATAGAATGTTAGTTAGTCTAGGTACAAGTGTATCTGTCGTCGCCCTGCCGGCAGGTGCACAAGCAGTATTGTAGCAAGTGCACAAACAAAACTAAAACAATTGTTTACCTGAATGCGCCTCAAACGCTAGTATACTTACTTGGCTTCGCACTTGGTGAGTTCTCCTTTTCAGTAAAAAATAAAGAGAACTGACGCTACGCTCTCAGGGTCTGCGCCACCAATTCCAATAATTTCGCACAGCACCTAATATGGTATATACATACATACGCAGCCCTACCGTTTCGCCTAGAGTCACCCACTGCGCACGCACCCGCAAGACCGGATGCCGCTGTTTGGCCGAGCAGTAAGTCAAGAATGTAATTGACCAAGACAAGAACAAATAAGTAAAATGTAAGAATATCAATTGTATGGTATTTCCCGACTGCCATTCGACCCAACGAAAATCAACATCAAATCTTAGCAGCATTTCACGACCAAAATGAGCATAATGAAACCAAGAACACTCAGTATATCAAACCAGTATAATGAATATAATAGCACCAATCACCAACAGCAAGTTGTCGAATGGCGTGCTACTGAACAGATTATCTATTTGTTTTCTATCTCCTGTTCAATTTTTTTGGTTGTCTTCTTTTCTTTCATGGACTTTGTAACTTCTTGCCTTTGTACATTGGTCGCTTTTTATGCAGGTTAGTGTAGGTTCATTTCCAGGTTCTGCAGGACGTACAGCCGTTCTAAATGCGTCCTAATTATTCTGCCCCCAAATCTTACTGCGTTTGCCCCCAGAATTACTTAACTTGCCCCCAAATTGCGCGCCTACTTACTCTGCCCCCAAAATTACTTAATCTGCCCCCAAATTTACTTGCGTTGCCCCCAAATGGACGCGGCTCATAATTCCCCCCCCCCCCCCCTAAATTACTTACTCTGCCCCCAAACTGCGCGCGCCTGCCCTCGCTCTGTCCACTCGTCAGAGTGGGTTGCATAAAGCAGTCGTAGCTGCGATCGCCGAAAGAAGGCTACAAGCGCAAGTGACTTGCAAGAGTCGCATATATGACTCACGCAAGTGGACGTTGTAAAAACTTTTTTTTATTTCTGACGACAACCACCGACACAGCACAATGGCCGTAAGCTGGATCACAAGATCACAGGGCGGCGCCGTATAAATAACAATGGGCGTTCTTCTGCCGCGAGGCTCTACTAGTGGATGCTCGTAACAATCCGCGGGATTTTGCGATAGTGGCGGCCTGTGTACGACTGTCGCAACTTTAACACGTTCATTTAACACAAACATTTACGACCCGTTCATTTAACACAAACACTGTGAGAGAGGCTCGATCGCAAGTTTGCAACGGCAATCTTACGATCGCGTCATCGTCGCAAACTTTTTGTGTAACCAGCTCAATACGTTGTTTATCTATAGTGTACAGTACAGTTGTGGCGTAGCGGCGCCGTGTGTGTGTGTGTGTGTGTGTGTGTGTGTGTGTGTGTGTGTGTGTGTTGTCGGGTCTCGAAGTAGAGGTGAACAATGGCCGGCTGCTGTTCGTCGCCCTTGAACGTTTCTATTTTCTGAAAGTTCCCCAGTGCCCCCAGTATTGAGCGCCCCATACTGCTATGGCGTCAAGCCACTTTGCTAATCACAACTGTGTACACTACAGATCAACGCATTGCAACGCAACGCGGTGCATGGACGGCACAGAGCGAGGGCAGGCGCGCGCAGTTTGGGGGCAGAGTAAGTAATTTTGGGGGCATAATGAGCCGCGTCCATTTGGGGGCAACGCAAGTAAATTTTGGGGCAGATTAAGTAATTTTGGGGGCAGAGTAAGTAGGCGCGCAATTTGGGGGCAAGTTAAGTAATTCTGGGAGCAAACGCAGTAAGATTTGGGGGCAAAAGAAATAATACTCGTTCTAAATGCATGGTATTGTAGATACCATGACATAATGTAATTTAGTTTCAATCGTATTTGCAGCGAACACAGTGGCGTGTTCTTTCAGCGAAGATTTAGTTCACGCCTTCTCGAACCCACGACTTTTGCAGGTGAGCCGGCTTGCATGAGTAGCCGGCCGTTTGACCTGCCAGGATGCAGCAGCGTAGCAACGGAATGGACAAAACCTACTTCGTCGCATCGACAATACAGTATTTCCGTCTGGGGTCGTATGCCTGAAGAGTCACCTCGCGGTCTCCTCGCGTCGCCGCTGCGCGCCTAGTATGGACAAAAAATTGGGAACCATACAATACAAGCATACCTAACAATATTGGTTACTTTTATCAAGGAATATTTACGTAGACAAAAATAGTGAAAGAGGGTTCATACCGAGCGGATTCCGCCTCTGCTGCGTCGAAATGGAGAATGGCCGCCATGGAAGCGAGGAAGGGCGGCGCGCGGCCGACGAGGGAGCGCAGAGAGGGAGCGGAGTGGACTATCCACGCCTACAACGTATGCATACTATGCATACCTAGGTATGTAGGTACTACCAACACATGTACCACGGAAAATGCAGACACGCAGACAAGCGGAATGGATTGCTGAACTCAAGGGGCAATGTTTTAGAAGTAGAGATTCGCCTTCGGTGAAGAGATGCTCACAGTCAATGGAGCAATCAGATTCATTGCAGCGCAGTGTCTGTGCGTGCGTGATCGTATGTAATGCGCATTGTCGTTGTCGTTATGTCGATGGCGTCATTGACAAGCATGTTTCAATTATTGTGTACTCTGCTAAACGGTGCGTCGTGTTGCTGCCGAATTGCAGTGTTTCGTGTGCAGCGGCGTACGAAACCTTCGCAGACAGCCAGAGGCAAGAGATGGACATCATTGCCGACACCCACGAGTGGTCTGGGTACCTATAGTAGGCGGTGACGATGTCGCCATGGTGGACGGATGGACGGTCGAGTCGAAGAGTGCAGTGGCGTAACCAGAACTTGATTTTGAGAGAGAGAGAGAGAGAGAGAGAGAGAGAGAGAGAGAGAGAGAGAGAGAGAGAGAGAGAGAGAGAGAGAGAGAGAGAGAGAGAGAGAGAGAGAGAGAGAGAGAGAGAGAGAGAGAGAGAGAGAGAGAGAGAGAGAGAGAGAGAGAGAGACGCCCCAGAGAGCCCCGACCGGTATAAGATGCAAATCGGCGTGCGCCTCTGTACATAGCGTGTATGTAGCGTATGATTGATCTCTCCAGGAGAGCAGACGCGCCAGGTCCTAGCACTCTTCCCAACCAACCGGACGTCTGCGCGAGAAAGAGAGAGACGCACGCACCCCCCCCCCGGAGAGCGCCGACCGGCGTAAGCTACAAATCGGCCTGCAGCTGTGTGTATGTAGCGTTTGAATGACAGGTCTCTCCAGGAGAGCGGCACCTCGAGAGCGAACGCGGCGGCCAGTCGGCCCGGTCGAGCTCTTCACACCCACGTGGACGTTCCCTCGTCTTATGGAGGCCCACACCTGTACTTGTGTAAATGGACGACGGCCAACGGTCTCACTTCCGTTCCTACCCGAGGCGGGTGACTCAGCCTTCTTGGCATGGGAATTCATTCGGCCCCCATTCGTGCTAAGCTACGGTAGAGTAAAAATGAGCGACGACGACGGCTCGACAACGATGGCCAGCCTGCGGGCCGCCATGGCCCGGATTTACGCCGGGTGTGTGTGTGTGTGTGTGTGTGTGTGTGTGTGTGTGTGTGTGTGTGTGTGTGTGTGTGTGTGCGCGTGTGTGCATGCGTGTGGGTGTGTGTTTGTTGTACGTTGTGTCGACTGTTTTCTTCAGAGAGGCTGTCGACACGCACAAGGACGACGAGGACGCCGCCGGAGACGACGACGACGACGACGTCATGCGGCCGGACGTGACCGGGACGGATCCCGACGAGGCGTGGGACGCCGAAGAGATCCGTTTCGCCGAATGGATTGAGACGGCGACCGCCGCCGCCGCTGTCGACGGCGGCGGCGGCTGGCGTGCCTGGGGCGGCTGGGGCGCCGCTGACGACCGCTGGCCCGATAGCCCCTTCAAGAACTGCGCCGCCACCTTCACGGACAAGTTTGTGTGCACGTTCGCGCATTTATACAAGTTGCAAACAACATACATACTTATTGCTTTCTTCAGGGACCCGCCGTGGGCATACACCGGCGCGGTGTGCACGGAGTACCGCCCCGAGATTTGGTCCCGCCTCGAGGCAGAGGAGGAGGAGGAGCGCGCAGACGACGTGTCGGACGACGAGGGTTATTGTTGTTTATTAAATTTTGATTTTGATTAGATTTAAATTTTGATTTTGATTGTGGTTTTTTAACCATACATGTAACAGGGTTTGAGGGGGGATGATCCGTGGTTAGGTGCGTGCGTGCGTACCTATGCCTCCCCCTCCTACGAGGCGGTACTGAAATAATTAGGCAAGGGGGGTTAATAGAGGGTTTACGGTATATGCGTCAAATTGTGTCCGCGTTGTGTGTGTGTGTGTGTGTGTGTGTGAACATGTACACCAGTTCACTGCATCTTATTTTTATTTTTATTTATTTGGCTTTACTCGTCCCAAACGTCACAAGCAAGATGCAAAGAAAAAATAACGCGAGGAAGTGCATAGAAACAACGCGAAGAGAGCGAAGCAAAATGAAAAGAAAAACAACAACACAAAATGCAAACTCACGAGATTCACCTTGTTTTGAAACATATAGATCACCACGAGTTGACAATATCGATATATGTATATGCATGGTGTACAGTATACTATGGGGTACGAGTGGGAAGGAGGGGGATTGCTAGGATCCTTGGTTACCTCCCCCCAAGAAGCATTTTAGCATATTACGAAAAGTCGTCAGAGATGGTGCTGTGACAATTTGTTCTGGAAGTCCATTCCACACTGGGATAACCCTTTCAGAGAAGAAGTGAGCTCTGGTATTAGTGCGTACATGGGTCCTGACCAACCTCCTACAATGACCACGGGTTTGCCTATCGGTACCAAGTCTGAAGAATGCGTTGTAGTCAATTTTAACCAGACCATTGAGCAATTTGTATGCCAAAACCAGGTCGAAAATTTTCCTTCAATTTTCCAAAGATAGAGTGTTTAAGATTTTGAGTCGCTCGGGATACCTAGGTGTAATTTTGTAGGCCTGGAATGCGTTTTGTGAATGACCTTTGGACTCGCTCTGTCATGTCTATGTAGGTTTGATAGGTGGGATTCCAAATTTCGCAGCCGTATTCAAGCTTTGGTCTCACATAGGTTTTAAACATACAGAAAAGAAAATGTCTGTCTGAACAATCTTTTGCACGGACCGCATGCACTACAGTCATCTCACTACTGACAAAGGAGGAACAATCCTTGCACGCAAACACAGGAAGGCACCGCTGTTCCGTTGTCACTCGCCTACTCGCGCTGTATCGGCGCTTTGACGTGTGGCGGGCGTCCTTTTGGCCACTTGCCCCTGCCAGATGTACTCGCGCATTAGACGCACAATGTAGTTAGGTATGTACTGTACCTGTACCTACGTGTCTGCACGCGCCCCAGTTCGTTTGCCATCAAGTATGCACCTCAATGGTTTCTTCTCCTTGGCTCCCTCGTACGCGCCCGCCTATGCTGGTTGCCTCTGAAGAGCCTCGCCAGTCTGAGCGTTAGGCATAGAGGCGGAACGCTCATTTATTAACTGAAAATAAATACTCCCAGTATCCTAATGTTAGGTAGGAGTACATATTATTATTTAAATAGCTACCGTATTTATTCTAATTGTCCTTTTACCTTTTCATTTTGCATCATGCATCTTTCTCCATGTATGCGCCACGTGCATTATTATCTGCAGCCTGTACCAATTAGTCTGCTGCGCGTGCATACCTATCCACCGGAAATATGGATCGGCGTTGCTCGCTGATTCATCTGTGCTCCATCCCCAGTACACATTCATCTGCGGTGCGTGCATGTTCTTCTGCGGCGAAAAATTGCAGCCTATTAGAGCGGGGGTAAGGGGCAGCATTAGAAAATGCGTGCGTGTAATTGCAACAGCGTGCAATTCTCACTTGATTTGCGCATCCCTCAGTGTACATTGTGCTTCTCAGTCCTTACCTCCTTTCCATGCCGTACGTTTGTGCGTGCGATACTCAGTTGGTGTTCGTTTGGGGTGAGTGGTGTTGTATCGCGTGATACTCTTTGTGAGTGCAGCGTCTTTGTGTTGTATGGTGCAAGTGGTGAAAGTGGAAGCTCCATCTCAGGACACGAGTGGAAACTACGGCCGCCGTGGAGCACAGGGGCTACAGCGCTGACAGTGGCCACAAGCGGCGGAGTGATCTCCCTTTGTTAATAAGCGGAAGACCTCTTTACACAGGGGCAGTGCAATAAAACAGACGCGACGTCGTTGTAAATTACCTACAGTGTATACAGTCGTTGCAAAGAGGGCGCGCGACCTTGACATGATTTAGAGACCACCGCTGCATGAGATTTATCACAGCGCGCCATCTCAAGTTACCTTTCTCGCTTAGTTAAGTCTAGTTAACACATTAATGGTCATACTCGTCTGGTTTTACATATTCGGGTGAACGTTGAATATGCAATGCAGTGTAATGAGTCTCCAAATATTCTCAACTTCAACCTTTTTATTCAAACACTTGAATCAAGCGCAACTCGCCGCTGCCATCTCGCCGAGAAATGCTCCTTCCGATTCCTCCTACTCCTCGTCGTCGTACTCGTCGTTGCAAGAGCACGGCGCGATTAAGGGTGCTCCGCAGCAATGCTTGCAAAAACACTAAAAGTATAACCTAAAAATTATGGAGAAATATGAAGTGTGTTGTCTTACCCCTCCTGCGGTTCGCTCCATGCAGTCTTCTTCGCCATCACAGGAGCACTGGGCGGCTGCACCTGCGAAGCAGCACACTTCGCAGGTGCAGAAGCGATAGCCGGCGTAGTCGTCGCTGCCGACGCTGGCACCGTTTCCGGCGGCACCGGCCCCCGTAGCCACCGCTGGCTGTCGCCGCCAACGGCCCCTCCGTCGACGACGCCGCCGCCGCTTTCGTTGTCGTCGTCGCTCTCGTCGCCGTCGTCTTTGTCGTAGTCTTCGTCGTTGTCGTAGTCGTCACCGTCCCAGCTCATACTGCTGGTGCTGCTCGTGCTGCTGTTGTCGTCGCTTGCAGCTTGCTCCTCCGCTGGCAGCTCATCGTCTTGCTGCTCCACCTGCTCTTGAGCCTGCACTTCCTCGCCCTCTGTACCGAAGGCGGTTTCTGTCTATCGAACTTTTCTCCCACTACACGTGCGAACAACACTTCACGAAGACACTCTGCGTCAATGGGGAAGACGCGTCTCTATTTATCTTTACTATGTGCGGCAGGGGCAGGGAGGAACGACGCTACCTATCTCCGCTTGTCCGCTTGGGGCCGCGGGTGTTCAGTCCGGTCTTTCAGTGGCGGCGCCCATGCCGCCGCCTGCTTGCTCAGCGTCTTTGCCTGGCCGTAGCCAAGTCTTGAGGGCTCGCGGCGGCTGGATCAGAAGACGCCGCTGCAGTCCGGTCAGCAGGAGCTTGTGTTTGCGGGGCTTGAGGGCGAGACGCGACGCTTGACTGTCGGAGGTCGGATGGCGGGGGGTCCTTGAGAGTTCGGCGTCCGGCGTCCGGCGAGAAGTTCAGCGCTGCTGGAGCCTCAGCTGCTCAGCCACTTTGGCGTGCCAGCTTCCGTTCTGTAACCATTCTATTGTCCATGCCACCAGCCATTATCTGCATTTGAAAATAATCTCAGGTAGGCTCGCTAGGCGAAGGTCAAAGTCCAGTCGCTCAAAAGCCCTTGCCTGGCACAGAAAGCAAACAGCGCCAGCATTCGTCTGGCTCGGTGCTGTCTTTACCGCCAGTGCCGCCTGCTACTCGTCCAGAGAATAGCGCGCTCCCCTGCTGTTCTCGCAGCCTAGTGTGAGAACCGGATTGCATAGGTACAGGTAAGTATGTATGTGGAATGTTCTCTGCTCCACCTCCATAAACTCAAAGGGAAAATACATGTACATCGCGTTCAGTCCTACATTGGCATGATGGGTTTTGGCGCCTCGCTGATCTGGTGGAACCCTGTATCGTACATATAGCCCTGTATCGTAGATAGATGTAGGTAGGTATACACCTGCCTGCATAGCCTTCGTAAGAGGCTGCGGCGTGATACATAGCTCGAGTCCACTTGCACTTCTTGGGCGACCGAGTTACATATGTTCTCCAGGTGATCTCCACATAGATTATGTACATATTAAATCACCACCAAAATCACCTATAAAAGTCAAGAAAATGGACGGATACTCCTTTTTTGGCCACTTTTTGCTACAAACCAAAAGCTCTTTATCTTCGTCCGAAAACTTGCCAAGTTCTGGCCGGTATGAAGTTGCAACGCAGTCCCTGATTCCTTTGAAGATGTCCATGCCAAAGCCGAAGTCCGGTCCAGTAGAAGTGCCGGTTGGACGCTGATACTGCTCGAATTGACGCTCATTCCCCATAGACGAGCGAGCGTGCCAGTCAGCTCAAAGGTGGGCGCCGGCTGGGCCGCGTTGGCGTCAGTGCCTGAAATGCGTCATCTGTACAGCTGCTGGAGGCGAAGGACAACCACAAGCGCACTCGTTCACGCCGGTGTCGTATATACATGTGTCGGTTATATCAGGGTGTACGCGTCAGCGTACAACCCTAATATGTGACGACTTGCGCGCGCGAGAATTCGGATTTTTGATCGCCCATAACTTTTGATTGGCTGAACCGATTTCGGCGCGTTATGGGTATGGGTTTTTTTTTGGGGTGGTTTCCACCAAGAGTAAATCTCGAAAAAGTGCCCAATTAACCCCCAATTTTTTTTTGATTTCCTTGAACAGTTTCTTATGGGAAGTCTATGCCAAGTCACTGAACCTAAAACTTCATCACCGATAATGAGTTATTAGCAATTAAAAATTAAGGAAAAATTTGCAGGTGGCTGCAAAAAAAGGTAAATATGTGACGCTATTTTGTTGAAGTCCAGTTTGAAAAAGAGGGGTATTAATCAAGGCGCGCCTCAAGCCACTTGCGCTTTGCAGCTGATCAACTTCAGTTTGAACAAACCGTGTATAAAAACTGAACCAAACGCAGCAACACGTCACATATTTGGCATTTTTTTGTGTTCGGGTGCATATGAAGGTGCAGTGGCAATTATTAGGACCTACACACACTGCGTTCACATATGCCGCATGACTGAACGCCACTTGGTTGTGAGACAGACAGGAAGGACCCCATGATCTTGCACATGGAACACAATGCACGCGCAGGCTTGCACGCACGCATGCACGCACGCGCGCACGCAAGCACGCACGCAAGCACGCACACGCACGCATGCACGCACGCACAAGATGTAAAATGGTGCATTGCACTATGCAAACGTTGTAGTTCATCATTGGGTGAAATGCCAAAAGGGGAATGACAAATGGAGCCAGTACAGTTATGCCTGCACATCACTAACTGCAGTGGCAACCCACATGTCACAAATGTTAGCAGGGTGCCGATTATTTATCCAGGAAGTTCGGCTGTGCCAGGTGCATGGTAATGGCCAATGTCAAATGAGATGTCAAAGAATTGCTGTTGTGTTTTGGCTGAGTGAGTGTGGTTTATACAAAAAATGCCGAATATGTGACGTGTTGCTGCGTTTGGTTCAGTTTTTATACACGGTTTGTTCAAACTGAAGTTGATCAGCTGCAAAGCGCAAGTGGCTTGAGGCGCGCCTTGATTAATACCCCTCTTTTTCAAACTGGACTTCAACAAAATAGCGTCACATATTTACCTTTTTTTGCAGCCACCTGCAAATTTTTCCTTAATACAGTGTTTTTTCGGAAGACAAGCATTGATACGCACAACCTATGCAGGCACGCACCGGTGTACAGTGTACACCCGCACTCTGATACAGTGTACACCCGGACAAAGAAGTGTGCCGCGCGTTACTTGCGACCGGTCTGACGAACATGCGCGTACGATGGCGCGATCGAAGCGTGTGAGCGTGTGTGTGCGTGCGTGCGCGTGCAGTTTTGCTATAGTGTTGCGCCATAGGCAGTACATTATGTGCGTGCGTGCGTGCGTGCGTGCGCTTGCAGTTGTGCTATATTGCTGCGTTTTAACATAGTAATATAAAGTATGAAAATGATCGCTATGACTAGGCGGTCAACAAAATGATCGTGTTTTAACCGAAATGATCCGACCTACCCACATCGAGTTGTTTGTGAAGCAGCCCATTTGAAAGTGTGCGTGCGTGCGTGCACATCTGCAGTGCCATATTGGTTCGTCGGAGCATAGCGATGTAAAGAGTCAAAATGATCTACACGTGCAGGCGGTCAAGTTTTGTATTTTAGCCAAAGTGATCCGACGTACCCACATAGAGATATAGCGATTTTCCCGGAAGTGAAAATATTTTGGTGCGTCGGAGCGCGTTGGCACTAAGGAATGAAATGTTCCCCACCGATCGGTGATCAACTTTATTATTGACCTCAAAGCCATCCGAGCTAACCACACCGAAATATCGCCGTTTTTCATTAATTTCCCAAGAGTGTAGACATATTGGTGCGTCTGGGGTGACTAATTTTTTCAATGGGGTCTATTCCAGGTCATGCCGATCAACTTTCTCCATTATAGCGAAACTCTCAGATCAACGGTTGAAGCGCCTATAGAGGACAAACTTTGGCCAAAAAAAACGACTATGTCCGAGAAATGGACCATAGCTGCACATTGCCACGGCCTAGAGCCGAATGCTTTGGGTGACAAGAATCCCATCATGAGCCGCCAACACCTGCAAAGTTTCATGCCGATCGAGCGTATCGTTCAAGAATGGCGGTCCGAAAACCTGGCAGAGAACACGAAAAAAAAAAAGGACGCGCTTTCGAAACTTTTTTGGAACTATTGACCCCCTACAGTAAAACAAGGAAACGCGTTATGGCGCGTTCGATGCCCCAGAAGAAGGCAGTTCATTTGAGCCATAACGCGACGAAATCCGTTCAGGCAATCAAAAGTTATAGGCGATTGAAAATTCGAAAATGCGCACTGAACAAGTGGTCACATATTAGGGTTGTACGCTGACGCGTACACCCTGATATCGGCCAAAAAGTTTGTGTTTAATAGGCGCGCTAACGGCTTATCACAGAGCTTTGCTATAAAGGAAAAAGTTGTTCGGCATGACCTGGAATAGACCCCTTTTGACAATTGGACCAAATTGAACGCACCAAAATGCCTCTCCCCATTATACCGAAAACGAAAAATGGCGATATTTTGGTGTGGTTACGTCGGAGGGCATTAACGTCAATAATAAAGTTGATTGCCCTTCGATGGCGAACATTTCATTCCTTGAAGTTAACATGATCCGACGCACCAAAATATTTTCACATCCGGAATAATCGATAAATATTGATATGGGTAGGTCGGATCACTTTGGCTAAAACATAGAAGTTGACCGCCTGCACGTGTAGATTATTTTGATTCTTTACACTGCTATGCTCCGACAAACCAATATGGCACTGCAGATGTGCACGCACGCACGCACACCATCAAATCGGCTGCTTCCCAAAAAACTCGATGTGAGTACGTCGCATCACTTCGGCTAAAACACAAAAGTTGACCGCCTAGTTATAGCGATCATTTTGATTCTTTACATCACTATGCTACGATGCAGCAATATAGCACAACTGCACACGCACGCACGCACGCACGCACACACACAATTATCCGCAGTGGCTTCTGTTTGTAGTTTCTCTGCATGCTGTGCCATTTGCTGATAGGTCATCCTGCTTTGTATCATTTGCATGACAATTAGTTGTGCACAACTTTGGTCAATGAAAAATACATGCGTACCTATTTTCAAACCACATGCTCACATTCTATACAATGAGTGTCTCCTACTGCACTCAGGGGATTCTACCAAGCATGCTACATATGTCATACATGGTACATATGTCGTGCATGCGTGCGTGCGTACGTGCGTGCATGTGTGCGTGCGTGCCTGCGTGCGTGCGTGCATGCGGGTGCCTGTATAGGTTTTACGCATCGATGTTTGTCTTACGAAAAAACACTGTATTAAGGAAAAATTTGCAGGCGGCTGCAAAAAAGGTGAATATGTGACGCTCTTTTGTTGGAGCCCAGTTTGAAAAAGAGGGGTATCAATTAAGGCATGCCTCATTTATGTATAGCCACTTATGCTTTGCAGCTGATCAACTTCAGTTTGAACAAACTGTGTATAAAAACCGAACCAAACGCAGCAACACGTCACATATTCGACATTTTTTTGTGTGAGCTACCTATCTCACTCACCCAAAATGCAACAGCAATCCTTTCACATCTCATCTATCTCTGGTCATTACCATCGACCTGGCACAGCCAAAGTTCCTACATAAATAATTGGCACCTTGCTAACATTTGTGAGATGTGGATTGCCACTACAGTTCAGTTAGTGATGTGTAGGTATACATATGGTACTGGCTCCATTCGTCATTTCCTTTTTGGCATTTACCCAATAACGCACTGCTCCTATACAACGTGTTTGCGTGCGTGCGTGCGTGCGTGCGTGTGTTCGTGCGTGCTTGCGTGCGTGCGTGCGTGCGTGCGTACGTCTGCATAGTGGTCCATGTGCAAGACCCTGCGGTCCTTCCTGCCTGTCTTGCAACCACGTGGCATTTAGTCATGCGGCATATGTGAATGCAGGGTGTTCCAGTCCAGTTATAGGTCCTATGATTGCCACTGCTCCTTTCTATGCACACAAACACAAAAAAATGCCGAATATGTGACGTGTTGCTGCGTTTGGTTCGGTTTTTATACACAGATTGTTCAAACTGAAGTTGATCAGCTGCAAAGCATAAGTGGCTATACATAAATGAGGCATGCCTTAATTGATACCCCTCTTTTTCAAACTGGGCTCCAACAAAAGAGCGTCACATATTCACCTTTTTTGCAGCCGCCTGCAAATTTTTCCTTAATACATGTGTCGGCCGACACATTCATATAGACGACTGATGTATATACGTATACGTATCTATGTGTCGGTCTATATACATCTGCAGTGCGAGTCAAATTACAATAACAGATACAATAAATAGACGGTCAACAGCGAATCATGGCTCAAAGTGGCACCCTGACGCCAGTGTACCAGAGGTCGGTGCCAGTCGTCAGGGGGGCCTCGCGGAGGGCGCGCAGGAACGCGCCTGCGCGCGTCTGGGGCCGGCCACTGCCGTCTCTGCAGACGGCCTATAAAATGGGTCATTTCTTGAAACGCCGCGACTCAGCCTAGCAAACACTTCCTCACGTGGCCGTCCGCCATGGCGCGCAACGCGCCCTGGTTAGTGGACGTCGGTCACCCAGCAGAGGCCCAGATGCTCGATGGGGCGTTCCTGGCTCTGCCCTCGCCTCTGACCCGTGACGTGTCCCCAAAGCCTATGGGACAGCAGAAGATGCTGCATCTGGAACTTCTAGACCGGCCAGTTGCTGCCGTCGAGTCTGTCGATAGCCAGCTTGCTGCTGCCGATGGAGGCCATCTTTCCCTTTTAGTTTCACCGCACTAGAATCACGCGCGCTAGATTGGCACCACCTAGACTGCGAAGCCCACACCTTTCTTCCCAAGGTCACGACGCGCCAACAGCTTCAGTGGTCCAGATATTGCAGTCAAGATAGAATATAACATACAAGAAGTACAGATAGAACATTGCAGTCAAGTCCACTTTGAAAAATGATTGTATAAGAGCATTGCAGTTGATGTGGAGTCCACTTTGAAAAACGATTGTATAAGAGCATTCAATGATATGAACCATCGATTTGCCTGTCACATATTCAGCGTTTTTATCGCGAGCTATTTTATTTCAGAAAACGGCACGCACGCACGCACGCACGCACGCACGCACGCACCAAGCAATGATACTTTTTTGGTATGGTATGGTAAATTGGGTTTGCAGAACAGCTCCATAAATTATACCTTAACTGCCTGTTGTGTACTTAGTACGTACACTCTCTGGGGCAGCGTATGGCCTAATGGTAGAGAATCGGCCTCTTGCACGCGTGGTTCTGGGATCGATTCTTGATGGAGCCACTAGATCAAGTGATGCCATTTTCGATGTACTTTCTTGTGCCATCACTGCCCTAGATTACAGATGGCGTTCTTCCGAAGGTCTTTGGCTAATTGCGGCTCTAGACAGGTAGGCATCATGGAGATGGGTGCGCTATACGGGCCATTGATGGCCTCCTAGCGTTGCCTCAAATCCAACAACAAAACTCTGTTCATTAGCACAACGAACTTCTAGCAGTGTGATACTGTCTATACAGCGATCCCGACGATTCGTTACAGCGATTCGTTCAATCGTCATATGTACAATATTTCCGTGTCTGTGGGCGTGCGTGCGTGCGTGCACGCGTTTGTGCATACAGGTTACATGCGTGCGTCCATGCGCGCGTGAGCATGTGAGTGTGTGCGTTTCTGTGGATATGCACTATGGATATCTCTGTTATGCATAAAGTCCCAACCACTGTACTTTGTGCAGTCTGTCATTATGCAGCGAGCAGTAAAAACGCCGAATATGTGACAGGGAAATCGATGGTTCATATCATTGAATGCTCTTATACAATCGTTTTCAAGTGGACTCCACATCAACTGCATTGCTCTTATACAATCATTTTTCAAAGTGGACTTGACTGCAATGTTCTACCATTGTTGTTTCTGTAGTTCAGTCTGGGAAAGTCACATATTCTCCTTTTTTGCAGCTGCCTGCAAATTTTTCCTTAATATCGATTTCATCCAAAAAAACTGGCACAAGCTTTCAACAGTCACCATTTGCGCTGTGGTCCATCAGATTTCCTAAATGACGATTGAACGAATCGCTGTAACGAATCGTCGGGATCGCTGTATAGACAGTATCACAACGCTAGAAGTTCGTTGTGCTAATGGACAGAGTTTTGTTGTTGGATTTGAGGCAACGCTAGGAGGCCATCAATGGCCCGTATAGCGTACCCATCTCCATGATGCCTACCTGTCTAGAGCCGCAATTAGCCAAAGACATTCGGAAGAACGCCATCTGTAATCTAGGGCAGTGATGGCACAAGAAAGTACATCGAAAATGGCATCACTTGATCTAGTGGCTCCATCAAGAATCGATCCCAGAACCACGCGTGCAAGAGGCCGATTCTCTACCATTAGGCCATACGCTGCCCCAGAGAGTGCACGTACTAAGTACACAACAGGCAGTTAAGGTATAATTTATGGAGCTGTTCTGCAAACCCAATTTACCATACCATACCAAAAAAGTATCATTGCTTGGTGCGTGCGTGCGTGCGTGCGTGCGTGCCGTTTTCTGAAATAAAATAGCTCGCGATAAAAACGCTGAATATGTGACAGACAAATCGATGGTTCATATCATTGAATGCTCTTATACAATCGTTTTTCAAAGTGGACTCCACATCAACTGCAATGCTCTTATACAATCATTTTTCAAAGTGGACTTGACTGCAATGTTCTACCATTGTTGTTTCTGTAGTTCAGTCTGGGAAAGTCACATATTCTCCTTTTTTGCAGCTGCCTGCAAATTTTTCCTTAATATCGATTTCATCCAAAAAAACTGACACAAGCTTTCAACAGTCACCATTTGCGCTGTGGTCCATCAGATTTCCTAAATGACGATTGAACGAATCGCTGTAACGAATCGTCGGGATCGCTGTATAGACAGTATCACACTGCTAGAAGTTCGTTGTGCTAATGGACAGAGTTTTGTTGTTGGATTTGAGGCAACGCTAGGAGGCCATCAATGGCCCGTATAGCGCACCCATCTCCATGATGCCTACCTGTCTAGAGCCGCAATTAGCCAAAGACATTCGGAAGAACGCCATCTGTAATCTAGGGCAGTGACGGCACAAGAAAGTACATCGAAAATGGCATCACTTGATCTAGTGGCTCCATCAAGAATCGATCCCAGAACCACGCGTGCAAGAGGCCGATTCTCTACCATTAGGCCATACGCTGCCCCAGAGAGTGTACGTACTAAGTACACAACAGGCAGTTAAGGTATAATTTATGGAGCTGTTCTGCAAACCCAATTTACCATGCCATACCAAAAAAGTATCATTGCTTGGTGCGTGCGTGCGTGCGTGCCGTTTGCTATAGCACTATAGTCGCTACTGTGTGTGCGCGCGTGTCTGTTAGTACGCTGCATCTTAGTCGTTGTTGTTGTCGTTGAGCGTAGTCGTTGAGTCGTAGGCGTTAGCCATTTCTGCCACCTAGCGTGCATTCGATAGGCCGCTTAGCGTGCATTCGACAGCTGGCAAGGACCCGACGATCAAGCCCAAAGGCGCTGATTCACGTCCGCTCTCTCGTCTTTGTGATCGTCGGCTCGGCGCCGCTTTTGACATTTGGCGCCGTCCAGACGGTCTCAGCCATTGAGCGGCTGGCGGCGGTGTCTTAGTCATAAGGCGCCGGCGCCGGCAGCCCTTTGTAAGCTGCGCGTGTGACTCGTCGCTCGGCCAGACTTCCGCTCGCGCGTGCCGTGCGCGTGCGCGTCCGTCTCTCTTGATAAACCCGCGCCGCCGGTGAGCCGGCCAGTTGTGGCAAGAGGTCGAGTGAGAGTGAGCGAGCGAAGCAGCAAACAGTCTTGGGGCAACCCGCAACGAGCTAACAACTGGAGCCCTGTACGAAGCAGCAGCTGCTCCAAGACTTCGGCCAAGAGACACCGACGAGGGCGAGGCAGCAGGGCCACGCGACAGGCATCGAGCAAGCAACGGCCAGCCGAGGAGCAGAAAGGCGGTGAGACACTCCCCGCGACGAGCCGGCGCCCTGCGCCGTCGGGCCGCCGTCGACGAGCCGGCAGCCTCGTGCTGTTTCGGGCCAAGAGCGGGTTGAGAACACTCCCCGTCGACGAGCCGGTGACGTATGCAAAAGTGTCGGTTATGCAGAAGTGTCGGCCGACACTTTTGCATAGACATCTCATCTACCTACGTATACGTATGCAGAAGTGTCGGCTATGCAAAAGTGTCGGCCGCGATTTAGATTTCCTTGCTGCCTGCCTGCCGGTTTATGATGCTCTCAATAGGGCACCCATGTCCCAGTGAGGGTGAGTGCTCAGCTCTCAACCTCAATAAACGTTCTAAGTCAATTAAAAGAGTTTAAAGTTGTGTGACCACCTGCGAGCTGTGTCAATCAGTGATAGGCCCATGATGATCAATCAGTGATAAAGCGATAGGCCCGTTTAAACAAAAATGACCAAATGACCACAAAAGTGACCAACTCGCAAACTGTCTTCACTCGGATGCTCAGTAGGGTAGCCCCCAGTAGCAGTAGCAGTAGGGAACCGATCACGACTGGCTAGAACAAGCAAGCACGCACGCACGCACAGGCGTGCACTCACGGATGGACGGACGCGCACAGGGCGGACCGCACGCACGCAAGTGCCTACACGAACGCGACGGCTCGCGCACATGCACCGACACACGCGTAAAGATGCATACATAGGAGCGAACGATTCACAGGCGGGCAACACACGTACGTTTCAGTCTGCGTTTGATTGGCAAAAGAACGCGACACATTCTGACAATGTAGGTGTACATGCAGTCCATTGCGTGAGCCACGCTGTCGTGGTGAGCTATGCGCATGGAACATCGTGCAGTCAAGATCCAAATATAATCCACTGTAATTGAGGACAAAGGCAGCTGGGGACGGAGCACGCATATGACGTGCACTTCAAGGAACATTAATGGCCTGTCTGATTGGTAGGAGCGTTATCACTACTAATTGCCATATCGCCCGCCAGCTGAGAAGACGGCGGAAAAAACATGTGGCTTTGAAAACTCAATTCAGAAACGATCGACGATCATAAAACGGCAGGCAGGCAGCAAGATTGGTAATCTAAAACGCGGCCGACACTTTTGCATAGCCGACAGTTCTGCATACGTGTGTACGTATGTAGATGCGATGTCTATGCAAAAGTGTCCGCCGACACTTCTGCATAACCGACACTTCTGCATACGACACCGGCAGCCTCGTGCTGTTTCTGGCCAAGAGCGGGTTGAGAACACTCCCCGTCGACGAGCCGGCAGCCTCGTGCTGTTTCTGGCCAAGACCGCAGCAGACAGGACCGCGGACTTCAACCAACCGAGTCCCCAGCAACCAGCCAAGCGAGCAAGGAGCAAGGAGCAAGACTCCAGTTTATGCACAAAGGTACGCCCATCTTCCAGAACGCAGCCAGAGACTCCAACGAGAGCAATAGCTCCACAGAAACAGTGCGCCGCGCGTCCGACAGTGACAGCGCGGACGGGAATTGAAACACCTACCATAGCCTGACCCATCGTAGTCGGACCTACCGTAGTCGGGCATAAATAAAACGGGAACAACAACAACCTGGCCATCTCCCAGGAGCAGTATAACCAACTTTGGTCACTTCCCTACAGGAGCTACAATGTACGGTCGCGGCAGAATACTGAGCAGCTAGACAGCGTATGCGCACCTTCGCCACAGCGAACGCCAACCCCGCACAGTGTACGAGCAACTGTCGAAAACGCCGCTTTTCTCGGTTGATGGGACCATTTCAATCGACAAGTGGCTACGAACCGTGTCCAACGTAGAGTTGGGAAAAATACGTTTTGACTTAGGGACCGACGTATTTTTTTGAAAAAATACGGTATTTTTTTAAAAAAATACGTATCTTTTGTATTTTTTTAGAGTACGTATGTACATGTACCATACATCATAGTAAGCCATCAGCAAAGTGTCCAAGGCTTAGAAATCGGTACATACAGTAGGTCGAACGCTGTGAAACTGCGCAAGCACGCAACTGGGCATGTGGGAGTGTCTGTGCGTACGTGCGTGCGTGTGTGGGTGAGTGGTGCGTAAGCGGAGTAATGAGCGACCCAACAATTTTGGCACCCAAGAAAGTAACTACAGGGGAGAGGGCGCGCAAGCGCAGCTCAGAAGGCGACGCAGGGCGCGACGCAGAGATCGAGGGCGCGCACAATGGCTAGCAAGATGACGACCGGGACCTCGATGGTTAAAAACAATTGTTGGGTCCGCGTCCGCTGCTGCTCTGCGTCTGAAACCTGCCATAAGCGAAACCTAAGCGTCGTAAGAATAATGTGATGTAAAACAAATCGTCTTGTGGTAAGTCTACCCGCCACACAACTCACAATATGCTCTTCACTGTAAGGTACATGGATTAACAACCAATGTTTTATTATCTCTTGCAGGTCGATTCAACGAAATACAGGCTTACGACTCCGAATTACGTCTATGATCTTACGATTACGACTACGACCGTATTTTTTAAAAATAGATACAGGCGGCGACGTATTTTTTCAAAAAAATACGTGTATTTTTTTGAAAAAATACGTTTGAAAAAATACGCGCCCAACTCTA